>JBAKBP010032393.1:0-23209 GCA_037953745.1 Lithodes maja
GGGATGACCTTCCTGGTACTGGTACTGGGATGCACATTGTTTCTCACTAACTGAAAGTTGTCCTGGGGGGGAGTGAGAGTAGAGTCATTATTATTATCTGCAACATCTAAGGTAGCTGCTGGTGTGGGTACCGGTACCGGTACTGTATGCACTGGAATGGCGGTTGACATCGTAGTGGTTTCTTGGGCCGAGGGCACTCCTACGTTGAGTGTGGCAAATTCTTGAAGGGATTCAAGCTTCGTAGTCAGGGCATCGATCTTGCGGTGAGCTGCATTCAATTCATCCGCAATCTTCTCTCGGAGCTGGCAAAATCTACAAATTTGGACATCAGTATCAACAAACATGGTAGGGCCAAATTTACCGGAACAACTCGTGCAGGTTCGTTGCGGCGCCATGACGATATAATCACAATATGTCTGAAAATCACACAAATTTACGTTAGCAAAATGGTACAATTAAAGCCTGAAAATCACAAAAAATGTATGTTAGCAATATGATAAAATTAATATGCCTGTAAATCACAAAAAATATGTTAGCAATAGAACACAAATTATGCCTGAAAATAAAACAAAAATTGATGTTAGCAGTATGACACAGTTAAAGCCTGAAAATCACAAATGGACTAGAAATTTGTTTCAAAATGTACTGGAAAAAAAAAGTGGGAGAGGGTTAATGTAACCTAGTGAGAAAACTGGAAAACCGTATACAGTACAGTAACAACAAATATTTTGTTAGCAATATGGTACAATTAATGCCTGTAAATGACAAAAAAAAAATATTATGCCTGTAAATCACAAAAAATATGTTAGCAATAGAACACAATTTATGCCTGAAAATAAAACAAAAATTGATGTTAGCAGTATGACACAGTTTAAGCCTGAAAATTGAAAATGGACTAGTAATTTGTTACAAAATTTACTCGAAAAATAAAAATAAAAAGTGGGAGAGGGTTAATTTAGCCTAGTGAGGAAACTGGAAAGCAGTATACAGTACAGTAACAAAAAAATGAGCGTCATACAGTAGAACATACAGTATCACCTTGCTCTGGAGTTGTTGCTCCACTCTGGTTCCCAGTAGAATGGTAGCTAGCCTGGCTAATAGGATGCTGTGGCACATGCTGGATTCCACCCTCATCCACAACACGAGTACTAGCTTCCTGAAGACCACTAGTCTGTGCAGCTAACTTAGTCACCTCTTGAACTAACTCTGCCTTAGTCATACCACTGCACCTCCATCCATACACCTCCAACACACGTCTTAATTCATCACTACTCCTGGTAGCAACCTCTTCTGGACTAGGTTGGGTTGTAATAAACTGCACAACGTCCTCCTTCCCCACAATATGAACAGGAATGTAATCAACATGCGACATCTTAACAATAGTTGTGGACACGGGTTAATGAAATAAGAGTACTATGTGAACAATGCGATTGTTGGTAGAGAAGTATCTGGCCAAAAACAGAAAACTCTATGCAGCATTCATGGATTTGGAAAAAGCCTACGACAAAGTAGACTGGGAGGGCCTGTGGGATGTGTTAACAGTATATGGTGTGGGAGGAAAGTTGCTAATGGCAGTAAAATCTTTTTATAGGAATGCAATGGCAAATGTGAAGGTAGGGGATAAGTTAAGTGAAAGTTTTGAGGTCAATGTAGGTGTAAGACAGGGATGTGTCATGTCAGCTTGGTTGTTCAATATATACATGGATGGAGTGATTAGGGAATGTAGGGCTGTATCAATGGGTGTGGGAGCTAGACTGGAATCAGAGGGAAGAACATGGAAGATTTTAACATGCCTATATGCGGACGATGCAGTCCTGTTGGCGGAAAATGCTGAAGAACTTCAGAGAGTGGTCACTGACTTTGACAGGGTATGTGAAAAGAGAAAGTTAAAGGTCAATGTAGGGAAATGTAAGGTAATGGTGTTTGAGAGAAGAATGCATGAAACTATAGATTTTAAGGACAAATATAGAATCAAGAAAGAACACAAGAAAAGTTGTAAAATAAAATTGAAAAATGAAGTACTAGAAGAGGTTGAAAGTTTCAAGTATTTGGGAGCTGTACTATGCAAATATGGTAAAATGGAGAGTGAGATAAAAGAGAGAAAAATGCAAGGGAGAAAAGTGATTGGAGAACTTGATAGTATTCTCAAAGGAAGAATGGTTAGCCAGGAAGTCAAAAAGTCACTGAGAAACAGTGTGCTGCTCCCAACACTCTCGTATGGAAGCGAGACATGGACGGCAAGTGACGAGGACCTCTTCAAACTAAGAGCTGTGGAGATGAGCTTTTTCAGAATGGCAGCTGGCATGAATAGGCTAGATGGGCCAAGTAATAGGGAAGTGTACGAGTCCTTTGGAATGGAAGAGCAGGCTTTGGGCATTGATTGTGGTGTGGTTGAGTGGATAAAGAGAAGTACTTTGAGGTGGTATGGTCATGTTCAGAGAATGGATGAAGACAGAATGCCAAGAAAGATATATGGGAGTCAGGTGAGTGGAAGACCACCTATGGTATGGGAAAAGAAAGTGGAAAAATATATTGAAGAAAAACTTCCACGTAGTGGAAGGGGCATTGTGGCACGGGCAAAGGAGGAATGTCTTGACAAAGTAGCTTGGAGACGTTTCTGTCATGGCCATCCTCTAGTGGGGGTTTCCCAGGGGGAAGCAAGGCGTCGGAGATGATGATGATGATGATGATGATGAGTACTATGTCCGTAGACTTTCAACTGCAAGAAAAAATTTACTGACAATCTAAATATAATTGCTTTACACACACCACAAGAACTCTACACTATCACACTATCCAAGGCGAGGTCGCCACTGTTACGAGGGGAGGCTGGGGGAAAACAGATGCCAAGCCCACAGCACCCTAACCCTGCAACAGACACGCTCTTAATATCTCACTCAAACACCAAGACACGCAGGTTCTCTAGGAAAAATGGTTATCTTCCTCTTAGCTCTATTAAAGCAGCAACAAGGAGACACAAAAATATCGATTGCCCCCGAGTCTGGTAGATAATGCGTATAATATTTAAGAGTACTTCTCTTCTAGACTGCACCTAACTGAGGAAACATAAAACTGCCAGACTCCCAGACACTTCATTGTATGCCCAATCGCTTAGGAGTTAGGAACACTATAAAGCAGAAACATGGGGTGGGGGAGCCTGAAGCACTAACCTAAGACATGGAACACAGGAGTTGACATTCCAGTAGGTTGGGGATATGTTACCCTTGAGCATACCTCCAAACCACTGTGAATGTCAACGTCAATAATAAAGGAGAAATATACATGTAATATCAATAGGCAATGAAGTTAAACAATGGGAAAGAATGCACGGAAGAACAGGGTGAAGCCTATATACTAAGATTGCCAAAGAAGGCATGAATGCAGTAATTAATATTAAACTAAAGATGTTAAAACAAAACAATATGCTCAATATGACTCCACCCCCTGCTATGCTCCAATCAAATAACGAACAAAAAGAAATATGCGGTATTCAAGGGAAAACACGAAGCAAGCCAACACACGAAGCAATGGTGTTTCTATATCGAAGGGTGGAACTGAAGTGCCGGCCCTGCAGCCGCGAGAGTCGGGCGGGGGCCTCGCGTGGCGGGGAAGGGCTCCAGGCGTCGCAAGAATACTCAATTATCTCAGGCAGCCTGTGCTCTCATCAACAACAAAAGTAATAAAATACATATGAATCATCATTGTGTGACTTATGATGAACTGCATTAATCACACAAGACTAAATAAACTAACTAATTCATAGGGCTAAAAAGACGGCAACATATCACAGGGCTCGCTCGTGGGAACCAAAGGCAGAGGCTAGCCTCCCGCCAGGCCCCTGCATTATAGGCCTTGTACTTGTAACTCACTCAAAAATGATATACTTTTTTTTTTTTTTTTTTTTCTATATTCCAACTTACTTCCTCTCGGGCATAGGCTGAGAGCCTTAACATTCACCGCTTTACAATGAACAGTGAAGACCGTGAGGTCTTGTTCCAGTCTAGGGAGTGAGACAAGTGAAGCACTGTAGGCTACACACTCATTTGGGAGTGACAATATATATATATATATATATATATATATATATATATATTTTTTTTTTTTTTCTATATTCCAACTTACTTCCTCTCGGGCATAGGCTGAGAGCCTTAACATTCACCGCTTTACAATGAACAGTGAAGCCTGTGAGGTCTTGTTGGCATGGCCCGAAACGACCCCATCTCTGAAGCCACCTCGTTCCCGTGCTTCACTGTCTCATCCCCTACACTCGGACTCTCACACTTACACACACACAACGCCACCTGTTGAGCAGATAACTCACCAGGCATTGCACCCCTATAGCATATTTTGAATATGGGAATATTCATACAGTGCTATTTAATCAGGGAACAATGAGGGTATTTTATTGGCGTTTCGGTGGGCTTGTGGTAATGCACTGATACAGCACAAATTCCATCCCAATAATATCTTCCCATTGATACATCGGGATTTGAACCCGGGACCTTTGGATTACCAGGCCAGTGGCAAGACCACTCCACCACACATCTGTGTGTCTTTATCTGTACTTGCATGTATATTTGTTTATCTCTCTCTCTCTCTCTCTCTTTGTCTCTCTCTCTCTCTCCAGGCAGGGTAGTGTAAGTCAAATACGAACCGGAAATTCGGACAATGTGCAGTCAGTCACATCTAACTCTAATACTCCTAAGCTGCTACATGTAAATGTTTGTAGCATACGCAATATATTTTCAGATCTAGAGGAAATTGTATTTACAAAATATTATGACATAATCAGCTTTACAGAATCTTGGTTAAATATGGAAGACATTGACTTTTTAGCCGAATATACACATCTTGGTTAAACAATGTTTGAGAAAAGTTGAATCAATAAAAATGGAGAAGTTCTGTTTGTTATCAAGGAGAGTCTTAACCCAATCTTAATGTCAAAACCTCAAATTGCAAATATTGACATATCTTATTAAATAATAACCGAGGAACTAAAATAACATTAGTTTTATTATACAGACCCCCAGCTCAATCAGTGCAAACTGAAAGTTAAATTTACGAACAAATTGCATAAATAACTAGCATACATGATACAACATTTTTTGGCGATTATAATTTACCTGTGACAAAATGGGGTCATTGCTTACGTCACATTCCGGACACGACCTCTATGCCAATCTGCAAGAAAGTTCACATTTACAATTTGTTCAATCTCCGACCCGTGGGAATAATGTACATGACCTTGTACTCGCAACAAAAGAAGGCTTGGTAGAGAGTTTATATGTTGGTGATTATTTCAGTAACAGCGACCATCATACGATAACTTTCAATTTAAAGTCTAATAGTAACGAACCAAATAGCAGCATCGAGAAAGTCCCTAATTTCAAGAAAACAAACTTTTGTAAACTTAGATTAATGTTTAAAGAAACTGAATGGAGCTTTCGGATTAACAATAACGACATAAATACTCATGGGAATTTTTCATGATCACATACTTAAAAGCAGTGCAAGACCATACGGCATACAGACCATAATGCTACGCCTAAATGGTGGAATAAGGAGATTTTAGGCTGCTTGCATGCTAAAAAGGTCGCTCATGATAGATTAGAATCCTCACAAAATGACGAAGAACGGGTGAAATTCGTAGAACTACGACGCAAAGCCAAAAAGTTAACTAAGCAAAGTAAAAAGACCCTGGAGTTACATGTTGTGAATCAAAGTAAAACAAACCCGAAACAATTCTATAGTTACATCAGAAAGAATAAAGTAGTTACTTCAACTATTGGACCGTTAGTCGATGAAAGTGGAGATTATATCAAAGACGAATACAAATGAATAATGCCCTCAATACCTTCTTTGCATCAGATTTTACAACAGAAGACCTTAGTGATATCCCTACAATATCGCCGGTTCAAATTGATAATTCTGACGTTCTAAGCAATATCAGCATTACAGAGGGAGAAGTATTGAAATGTTTAGATAAACCCACAGAACCCCAGCGACGACAACGTGTCGTCGGCAATGTATGAAACGCTAAACCCCAGCGACGACAACGTGTCGTCAATGTTAATTACTCCGGTCCTATGGCACCTAGAGGGCTCAGATTTGTATGGGAACTGTGTAAGTATCCCACGACAGTTGCCGACATATGCCGACAGTTGAAAACTCTCAAAGTCCAACCGTGTGCGCGTGAGCGCGCAAAAACATGGTTTTGGGGGATTATTGCCTTCAATTTTTTACTCTTGTAAAATCGATTTTCGGGGGCTCCGTAGGACCCCTTTTTGACCTTTCTAATCGTTTTTTGGTGGTTTTTCCTACATTCCTAACCCATTCGCTATTGTTTCTGGAATTTTTGTTTTTTTCAAAACCTGCCGGTCCCTGGTGGTACATTTATTTATAACTAGCTGGGGCTCAGTGGGTTAACTCAGGTAAATATATCGCCTGGACCTGATGCGATGTCACCTAGAGTCTTATGGGAAGCTAAGGATGAACTCTCCAAACAACTGACATTGCTATTCAATAAATCCTTGCCGTCTGGGACTATGCCTGATCAGTGTAAGCTCGGCAACGTAATATCGATATTAAAAAAGGAAGCAAATCCTTACCCATTAACTATCGTCCAAATAGCTTAACCTCGGTTGTATGTAAAATGCTAGAAACACTCATGAGAGACAGACTCGTAAATCACTTAGCCCCTTCTGTACCAGAGGGTATTACTATAAATGTACCCTCCAATTCCATTGTGGCAAAGATGGCATATGAATCAAGAGAGAATACCCTCTCAACCCGAAAGTTGGAGGAATGCTGTCCCAGCTAGCTCCCACAGGCTTGGAACCATGCTGAGAAGTTTTACAAAGGTCTCAGAGCAGTGTTTACAAGTCACGGTACCTGGTACCACTCGATACGGGCAGTTACAAGGACCACATAGTACTGACAGCGATCTTCCGTCGCTGGTACTGACAAGTTACTTTATTACTGACGTCTGTATACTGTCGCTGGTACAGTAAGGGTTAGAGAAAATCAACATGCTTAACGATACTCAACACAGCTTTCGTAACAAACTCTCCTGCTTAACAAACCTCTTAGACTTCTTCCACGATATCCTCAACCTCTATGATGAGAGTAAAGCTGTAGATATTTTATAACTTGATTTTCAAAAGGCCTTTGACAAAGTTCCCCATAAACGTTTACTGCTAAAACTAAAAGTGCATGGAATACAAGATGGTGTGTTGAAATGTATAGCAAATTGGCTCAGCGACAGAAAGCAAAGAGTATTCATAAACGGTAAGGCATCTAAATGGACCAATGTAAGTAGCGGGGTACCCCAGGAATCGGTACTAGGGCCAATTATCTTCTTGGTTTACAACAATGACGTAGATGAGGGTCTCACCTGTACAATCTCGAAGTTTGCTGATGATACAAAAATTGCAAATAGCGCACTCTCAAAAGAAGAAGTTGACAATATGCAACACAATCTAGATAAGTTGTCATGTTGGGACCAAGTTTGGCAAATGAGTTTCAATGCGGATAAATGTAAAGTACTCCATATCGGAAACTGAAATGAGAAAGCAAATATTCGATGAATGGCACCAGTTCACTAGTGTAGAGTCAAAGTAGACAGATAAACTGGTTTGGGAGTAACTATATCAAGTAACATAAAACCGAGTCATAAATGTACAAAAGTTGTTAAGAAGACAAACAAAATAATTGGATTTATAGGCAGATCATTTGAGCATAAATCTAAAGATGTAATCCTAACTCCTTGCAATTCCTTAGTCCGCCCTCTTCTGGAATATTGCGTTCAATCCTGGTGACCTTACTACCAAAAAGATTTAGACAAGCTAGAACGAGTTCAACGTAGAGTTAGAAAAATTATACGTAGCCTAAAGAACAAACCATAGAGGTCTTATTAAATTAAATCTATTTCCCTTTATCCACAGTTTAAGAGGCGACTTAATTAACCCTTAAAGATCGGGGCCAAACTTATGTCCGAATCGAGAAAATTGGACTAAATGGCGGGGCCCGACTTAAGTCTGTGGGCGTATTCCCGCCCTAATTTAGGTGGAAAGCGAAATCTGGTGGTCAGGCGGTGTACTATATGGTCCCACCCACACATCCCCACTGCGTGACCATGACTCAGTAACCCTCAAGCAGCCGTAATGGAAGGTCAAGATTTTCCCGTGTCCGATTCGGTGGCCGCCACCCCTAGTGCGTCGCGCCACCCTACTCATCACGCCCGGCTCACCGCCCAGTAACTAGATATCATGCTGAACTCTTCAGAACTTTCTAATAGGCTGTTGAATGAAACCATGGAAGGTCTGGGTGAGAGTTTTGATAGTGTGGATGACTCGGAAGACGAAAATATGCCGATCATAGGCTTTCACCCCAAGCATAATTTGTGTGTCGCAAATGTTGTGGTTGATGTTGCACAGACCGTTGAGCAAAATGGAGACGTTCCTGACGAAGAACATACTGGTGTGGGTGTTGATAAGTACAATTTACATTTTATAATTGCTTGCAAGTTTGATTGCAAGCATTTTATAGCGTATTATTTCAGGCGTTCGGTAAATTTCTCACGATAACCAGGGTGTACAGTACATTTCTCACGATAATACAAGCAACAACGAAGCTTGGCGAAGATTGTGGTCTACAATATACCTTTTTATAATTGCATGAGACCTTGTAATTGCTTGAAAGTTTAATTGCAAGCATTTTATAACATATTATTTTCAGGCGTTCGGTAAATTTCTGACGATAACCAGGGTGTACGGTACATTGCTCACGATAATACATGCAACAACGAAGCTTGGCGAAGATTGTGGTCTACAATATACCTTTTTATAATTGCATGTGACCTTGTAATTGCTTGAAAGTTTGATTGCAAGCATTTTATAGCGTATTATTTTCAGGCGTTCGGTAAAATTCTTACGGTATTACAAACAACGAAAGATTGAGTATTAGTGCTTGGCATTATATGATTGTGGGGAACATATGTACCGTATATATTATTTTATCATATATAATATGATACATATGTAAAATAGTTATATAATCACGACACTCTCTCTCTCTCTCTCTCTCTCTCTCTCTCTCTCTCTCTCTGTCTCTTCCTCTCTGGGTCTACCTATACATTTATAATTGCATGTGACCTTGAAATTGCTTGAGAGTTTGATTGCAAGCATTTTATTTGCTTATTATTTCAGGCGTTCGGTATATTCTTACGGTAATACAAACAACGAAAGATTGAATATTTATAATATTTTGTGCTTGGCATTATATGATTGTGGGGAACATATGTACCGTATATATTACTTTATCATATACTGTATATGATACATATGTAAAATTGTTATATTATCACGACACTCTCTCTCTCTCTCTCTCTTTCTTTCAAATAAATCATGTCTTACAGTTATAAAGTTGGAGTCTGCATATCCCTCATACGAAATACCATTCCCACATTTTGCATAGGTAACAGTGCCAGACCGGCAAAACGGACCAGGTCATTGACCCCCCAGCCAGCACCCCCATCCAGGCAACGAGCGAGCCGCCGTGTCAGAGCCTCCAGTTATTTTGCTCGCCAACATCTCGGGGGTAGACCAAATCCCAACTACCCCCGCCCATACACAAGCTGGTCCAGCGACCTCTACACCAGCTGCAGGTGCAAATCCCCCCGTGTTGGCAACGCCACCCGAGATGTCGTGGACGAGGGTGACCAAGCGTCGGCTGAATTTGGAGGAAAGCGATGCCGGCCCAAGCTCTCCCAATTCGCCGGAAGACAGGATATCCCCGCTACCGGAAAGCGACTCTGATGACGGGCAGGCACAGCCACAGCAGGGACAGCCACAGCAGGGACACCCACAGCAGGGACAGCCACAGCAGGCACAGCCACAGCAGGGACAGCCACAGCAGGGACAGCCACAGCAGGGACAGCCACAGCCACAGCCACAGCAGGCACAGCCACAGCAGGGACAACCACAGCCACAGCAGGGACAGCCACAGCGAGGTGCCCGGGGAAGGGCCCGAGGAGAGGCCCGAGGAGGGGCCCGAGGAGGGGCCAGAGGAGGTGCCCGAGGAGGTGCCCGAGGAGGTGCCCCAGGAGGGGCCAGGAGCGCGGTACCACCACCTGTCTTTCAGTGGCAGGACTGCCTGCCTCGGGATATGCCTGGTCATCCACCCCTCTTTCACAAGGCACCAAATGGCGTCCAGCCTGCCTTTCCCTGCTCGGAGAATGACACCCCTTACGACTACTTCCGGGCATTTTTTGATGACCAATTGCTCGGGGACATTGTCACAGAGACAAACCTGTATGGTCGCCAGCATGCCGATGAAATTATGTCGCCCCACATGCGGAGATGGACACCCATTGACATCAGCGAACCCCTCGTGTTTTTGGCCCTCACCATGCTCATGCCCCACATAAAGAAACATAATATGTTAGATTATTGGGTTATGCATGACATCATAGCAACGCCAGTGTTCAACACCTACATGCCAAGGGACCAGTTTAGGCAAATTCTGAAGTGCTTGCACTTTGTGGATAACACTGCGCCACACAGAGCCGACAAGATCTGGAAAATACGGCCATTCCTGAACTCCCTCCTCTACAGGTATCGCCAGTTTTTCAAATCTTTCCAGAATGTCGTGATCGATGAGTCCTTGGTCCTCTTTTGTGGACGTCTCTCTTTCCGCCAGTACATTCCGTCGAAGCGTCACCGCTTCGGGATCAAATTCTTTGTACTGTGTGACTGCGAGACAGGATACGTGCTGGATCTTATCATATATACCGCTACTGATGTGGACATTCCGAACGACCCTTTGGGTCTTTCAGGGTCGGTTGTCAAGACACTGATGGAGCCGTATCTATATGCCAACCGTATCCTGTTCACTGACAACTTCTACACCTCTCCTCTCCTTGCCAGGTATCTCCTTACAAGGAGAACGGGAAGCTGTGGAACTGTTAGGTCAAACCGGAAACACTGGCCCCGGTTTGAGAAGACGCAGAAAGGAGACATCTTCCGGAAGAAGAGCAGCAGTGAGAACAAACTGGCTATTTGTTGGCACGACACAAAGCCAGTCAATGTCCTCTCCACCTACCACAAGTCCGCATTGCTAGATAGCGGGAAGAGGAGATACCTGCAGAACCATGTCACAGGCAACAGGACTGTAGTTGTTATCTCCAAACCTGACGCTGTCCTGGAGTATAATGTGAACATGCGGTTGGTGGACAAAAATGATATGCAGATCACTGCCGTTGACTGCCTGAGGAAGACCTGTAAATGGTACAATAAGGTCGTACTCCATCTTCTTGATGTCACTGTCCTCAACGCATACAACCTGTGGATGACGCACACAGGAAAGAAGACCTCTGTAAGGCTGTTCTCCAAGGACATCATCGAGGCCATCCTCCGTAAGCACGGAACCACACGTGCGGCACCAGTTCCGAGGGCGATCGTGGATTTGCCCAGCCGCCTTGAGTGCCGGGACTACCTCTTGACCCACAGGTTTGTGACTGTACCTCCCAACCCTAACCAACTTGCTGCTGGCCGGGTGGCTGGAAAGAAGGTGTGCCACGTCTGTAGTCATACGACAAAGAGGCCCCGACATAGGAGGGAAGTCGCGTCCAAGTGTAGTCGGTGTGATGTGGGACTCTGTCCTATTCCTTGCTACACCGAGTACCACACACTGAAACACTTCTAACCTCCTCCCTTCTTGCCAATCATTCATAACTTCATTCAATCATTCATTCATCTATTTCAAAGTACCTCATGAATTCATGTCATTCATAACTTCATTCAATCATTCATTCATCTATTTCAAAGTACCTCATGAATTCATGTCATTCAATCATTCATATGGTGGAATAGCACACTACCCAAACACAAGTGTATTTATCATCATCAGCAACATCACCCATTACATCCATAAGTTTCGAATCTCATCCATCCATCTGGTTCTTGGTCCACCTCATACATCCATGTCATTCATTCATACATACATTCATACACTCGCTATAGGCAGTTCTGCCTTTTGTCTACCTCAATCACATTCATACACTCGCTATAGGCAGTTCTGCCTTTTCCCTACCTCAATCACATAACTGCCTTTTGCCTACCACAATCACATGTAGATTACACCTCCTGGGAACACCACACAAAAAAAAAAATGAGTCGTCAACACTACCCCATAGGGTGATTTGGAAATATGTTGAAATAATATTATATATAAAAAACAAAAAAAATCCTGCAAAGCAAGCGAAACAGAGAGAGAGAGAGAGAGAGAGAGAGAGAGAGAGAGAGAGAGAGAGAGAGAGAGAGAGAGAGAATGCAGAAACAACGGAAGAAAGAGTGAAAAAGATATAATAATAGAGAAATATTACAAGCAAATAAAGAAAGAGGGATTAGAGAAAATAATAATGAGAAATACATATACGGATGAGGAAGAGAGAGAGAGAGAGAGAAAGAGAGAGAATACAGAAACTGAACTGTAGAAAGAGAGTTAAAAAGATATAATAATACAGAAATATTACAAGCAAATAAATGAAATAGAGGGATTAGTTAGAGAAAATAATAATGAGAATTACATATACGGATGAGGAAGAGAGAAAGGGAGAGAGAGAGGCAGAGCGCGCGAGAGAGGGAAAGCGAGCGAGCCAGAGAGAGAGAGAGAGAGAGAGAGAGACAGACAGACAGGAGGAGTGAGAGAGATTAGAGAAAATAATAAAGAGAATTACATATACGGATGAGGAAGAGAGAAAGGGAGAGAGAGAGTGACAGAGTGCGCGAGAGAGGGAAAGCGAGCGAGCCAGAGAGAGAGAGAGACAGACAGACAGGAGGAGTGAGAGAGAGAGAAAGAAAGAGAGAGAGAGAATACAGAGGATACAGAAATAAAGAGAAATAAGAGAAAAATAAGACCGATTACCGAAGGAATAGTAGACGCGCGGAAGGCCGAAGTCAGGGCAAAGCGAACGCATCCGAACGCGCCCGGGAAATAGACCAAAAAGTACCTCCTCTTCCTCACCTCTTCCCACCCTCCACACTCGCTCATAACATCCATAATAGACTTATATGGGGAGACGAAGAGTTGCTCTTTCCAAAAATGACCGTTTCGTTCGCATTGGAGCCATAGTAACGGCGCTAGGGCGAGTGAAATAGAGTGAATATTTCGGGATTATGCCCACTGGGCGGCACGGTGTAAAATACCTTACCACCCGCTAAATAAGGGTTAACCCTCCCGCATCAAGCAACTTAAATATGTAACTTATGGTAAGACATTCTCTAATTTGCCATGAAATACCAGGCTGGGCGAGTTTTCGAGGCCTTGTGTTTTTCTGTATTTTCATCCACCAGAATGCTGTTTATATTGTGATGTATCTATTATGTCAATGGAAAGAGGAATATTTATAGTACATGATAAAACAAAACAAAAATGTAAATAAATCGAAATATGAAAGTTTAATTGAGTCCGGAATACACACCGTCCTATCTCTAAATTGTGAGTGATGACCATATATTCTTTTTTTGCTCAAATAATAGTATTTTTTCTCCTCTTTCCAAATCTGAAAACATAAATTATCTATCTTCAGTAGTTCTCAAGCAGTGACCGAAAACAAAAAAAGGTATGACTTTGCATGATATGGTTTATAACATTTGCGAATTATTTCGTTGTTACGATGTCTATGGTTCTCAATTTAGGCTTTATGAATACGGCATATAATGCTGAAGAGAATAAAAAAAAAATAGAAGTTCCTACGACAAATACTTTTTGCCCTATGAATATTTGAAATGAAGAGCCAAAATGCGAATATTTACTCGTCCCCGTTCCGCCGACGCTAGCCGGGTTCCGAGCTGTTCCCCACCTCGGCGTTGCTTTATTTGCTCGGATACGTATATAACTGTTTATATCACCGTAATCGGAAAATTATGCTCTTTCTAATGGTGAAAACTAAAATAATATAGCATAATTGGTTCGCGAGCTATGCGCAATTGTTTCCATGCACTGTTATTGTTATGTAAATATATGAGAATGTTTATACAGTTGTTTATCTTTGCCACAATATACAACACTTTTATATAATTGTCCTTGCTACTAATTGTATAATTTTCATAGAACACATGTCAGTCATGAAGGTTGTCAATTTTACTTACCTGATAGGGCCACAACCCTTTCCAACGAGAAGGGAAATGGCTCCTGGGTTGACACTGAAAAAACAAAACAAGAAAGCCAGGTTATCTTCAAGTAATAAATTCAGAAATAATTCTATTGTATACACCAATAAAGTAATATATATACCGCCGTATATATATATACAAGGTGTCATATATATTATATATATATATATATATATATATATATATATATATATATATATATATAATTTATATAAAAGGTGTCAAACCACAGAAATATGCAGATTTCCAAGCCACCCTAGGAGGTACTGCATTTGACTCTTAATGTTTTAGAGTGGTTTCCCCAGGAGGCCTATATCCACTTTGATGATGAAGGTGGGTGAATGAAGGTGGGTAAATGTAGGTGGGTGAATGTCGGTGGGTGAATGTCGGTGGGTGAACGAGGGTAGGTGAATGAAGGTGGGTGAATGAAGGTGGGTGAATGAAGCCGGGTGAATGAAGAAGAGAATGGAGAAGAAAAATGAATGAATGAATGAATAAATCAATGAATGAATGATTGCACATGGCTCCTGACTATAGGACACCTGCATTGTGGCTATGGAAAAGGTTGAAGCAGTTGTTGACGTCAATGCAGAGGGCAACCGTGCAAGTCGTGCAGCGGAAGCTTGTGTCCTTGCGAATGCCGTTCATTACTTTTCAGTAATAGCAACGGAGTCGCTTCTTGGCCGGAATCCTCTGCCGAGTATGGTCCAAGGCTTTGTTCAACCGAACATGGTTCAGAACAATAGGGAGGGGCCTTGGGACCACTCCAGGTCGAGGTCTCCGGACTCGCACCGCTCGTGCTGCTTCCAGTACTGGTGGCGGTTGGTTGGCAGCTTCAAGAGCTGCTTCCCCATCGTTACCAGCAGCAGCTGCATCAGGTACTAGTACCATGGGGGATTGAACCAGGACATAGTTTCCCCCTGGGGCAGCAGCATCAGCAGCAGCATCATCTGGTTCTGGTGGTGGGGAGGGGACATCGAGACGTGGTGCCCTCTCAACGCCTCCACCAGGAGCAGCAACAGGAGAGGGTGGAATATTGTCAGGAGCAGCAGGGGCTGGGGAGTCTGGATGGTCGTCGTCGGACGACCCAGATGGTCCACCGGGTTGCCGTTGCCTGCGTGCATACCTCTGTGGCTCACGCTGGTCAGGCGGCAGATCTTGTGCTCGGTGGACTGGCCTCCCCGATATAGGCCACTCTGCAGGGTTGAATTGCAGCAAGGAAGTACAGATGTGCTCCTGGAAGTCGAACAAGGTCATCTTCTTCCTTGGGTAGCACTTCCTGTACAGGACATGGGCATTGAAGAGGGCCATTTGGATGAAGTAGAAGGTGATCTTCTTCGTCCACTTGACCGTCCTTCGCTGGATGGGGTAGTACTGGACCATCTGGTCGAAGTGATCCACCCCACCCATGTGTAAGTTGTAGTCTTCAACGCAAACAGGTTTGAAGGTCTCCCTCTGTCCACGACGCCACCTGCCCTGTTGGTCCTTCTCTTTGAAACTGACAAGCTTCGGGATGGTCTCTTGTTTGTGGAAGGTGGACACCATGTTGACGATACGCTTGTCTCGCCAAAGTAGGACCATGGTTAAGCCGTTGTTCATTGCTATTGTCGCATCGTGTTCAAGCTCTTTTGCTTTAGCAATGTCGCACAACCGCTTAGGAGCTCCTCGTACAAGGCACAGGGTGCCACACACATAGATGTTGTGTGTGAGCATTTGCTGGCACAGGTCAACTGAGTTGTAATAGTTGTCCATGTACAGCTTGTACCCCTGGCCTCTGAAGGACGCCGTGAGACCCTCCACCGTCTCCTGGAGAGATCAACCCGGACCGGTGTAGACCCGAAAGTCCCACACATAGCCAGTCAACGCCTCTGCCAGGATGTACAGCTTGATACCGTACTTCATCGGCTTCATTGGGTTGTAAACCTTGAATGAAAGGCGACCCTTCCATCCAAGGCTGCCTTCGTCAAGGGACAGCTTTTCGGCGGGGATGTATGCCAGCTTGAAGCCTTCAAGTAGGTATTCCATCACCGTCCGAACCTTCACAAGCCTGTCCTTGTTCTGCCTGCAGACTGCCTTGTTGTTGAAAGCATGGAAATACTTCAACAAGGCTAGAAACTTAGTCCTACTCATCATTCTCCGAAATACTGGGTAGTCGTGAAGGACAGTTGAACGCCAGTAGTGACTCAGAGAAGGAATCTTGGTGATGCCCATGAGGAAGTACAGGCCAAGGAATTTGGCCATTTCCTCCTCACCAAACAGGTGCCAAAGAGCGGCTGCTCTGTCAACGAACTTGGCGTAAGCATTTGTCTCCAATACCAGGAATTGCAGCATCTCCCTTGTGAAGAAGAGCTGGAAGAACTGGAGAGGAGTCACCGGCTTTGGAACCTGCATGCCAGGGGTCCCTGTGAACAGATCAGGCTGGGGGTCGAAGGGGGCGTTGGTCCAACCGGCATCACGATCGGTGGGCAGGATCGCGAGCACGGCCACGACCACGACCACCGCGAGGAACACCTCTGCGGTCCCTGGGCCTACCACCTGCCCCCCTACGGGGCCCTGGCCTCCGGCGTGGCATAGGTGGTAGGTCGAGGGGTTGAGTGGGGGGGGCTTCTGCATCAGATGATGCAGAAGCCGGTGAACCTGGTGCAGCACCAAGTGGTGAAAGGTGTGGAGCTGGTAAACCTGGTGCAGCTGCACCAGCTGGTGAAAGGTGTGGAGCTGGTGAACCTGGTGCAGTTGTACCAGTTGGTGGACGGTGAAGAGGAAGCCTTTGGGGAAGAAGCTCCTCGATTGCTGCTGGAGGATTCAACGCTGTGCATGGCACCTCAGCAACAACCTGAGCACGCACTGCGGCTTCAGCAACCTCAGCACGCATTGCAGCTCGATGCTCAGGCAGAACAAATGCCGAGGGAGTCAACGGTGTGTCGCTGAAGGGGGACACTGCGGGGGTGACCGTTCACATGACATGCGAAGGCGGGGTATTCAAAGTGCCCACAGCAAGTAGCGTAGCAAACAGGTGTGGGCTGCGGGCTGGTGATCCTGCTGGAAGCAAGGATGAGGCACCGCCACGCGAGGTGGATGGAAGAGGTGACGTGGGAAGTTGGGTGATGGTAGGAGGTAATCGGTGATGTTAGGGACTGGTAGAGATGTAGATGGGATGGGATGATATGTAGAAGGGATGGGATGGGATGGGATGTAATGGGATGGGATGGATTGTGGTGGTGGTGGTGGTGGATCCGCTGGGGCTGGTTCAGCTGGTGGTGGTGGTGGTGGGTTGTCAGGCGTTGCTGGTGGTGGTGGTGGTGGGCCGTCTGGCGTTGCTGGGGCTGGTGGTGGATCGGCCGAGGCGTGGGCGTCGAGGCGGAGTCGTTTGGGTGGAGGTGAAGCCCAATCCTCATCTCCAGTCGACCACTCGTCCGACTCACTCTCGCTCGCCGTCTCGTCCATTATCAGGTCCAGCACCTCGTTTACTACATCCTCCAGCTCGGAGTCCCGCAAAAGTTTCTTGGTATCCCTGTTGTCCGACATGGCAGCTGGCGTATGGCGGCAGGCTGGCGTATGGCAGCAGGCTGGCATATGACGGCAGGCAGTAGTTAGCTTACGATGCTGAAACCAAGAAAAGGAAATAAAGGAAAAACGTAATTGACGTTGATAGTTGTCATGACGCAAGTTCGCCATCACTGGATCCATATGACGTTGCTATAGTTCACCATGACGTAGTCATAGTTTTGCATTATCCGATTCCAGATGACGTGAGTATAATGGATTCATGACGGTATAGTTCCGCATTTTGTAATTCAAATGGGGGAACACCATTGTGACGTTAACCACTCCGTTAGAACCGCATGGCTTGACCTACAGTGACTCGCTAGGATCGCCAGGGCAGTGGATGTGGCTACAGTTTATGTATTAGGGTGTGCTTTATTTCATATGAAAGCTCGTGTCATGGGCAGTCCAGAAAGGCTCTTTGTTTTCACCCATGTCAAGGCTTTATATATTTAATTGTAAAGTATATGTTTTATCATTAACTAGTAATGATGGGATCTGGGAGAGAGAGAGAGAGTAGAACAGAGTGAGAGGGGGCGCGCAGTGTTTTTGTCCCGCTCGATGACGTCACGGCTGGCTGCCTCGTGGGGGTTGGTTGAGGGAGGTCCTTACCATGTTGCTAGCTTCTTTGCTAGTGGCTAGAGGACTTGTTACCGCTTTACTCTGCGCAGTGCAAACTAGTCCCGGTATATATACAGGTTCCTTGCCACTCTCTCCCTCAGATCTGGTTTCTAGAACGCATCTCTCTTTATCCTTTGACACCTGTCCCCCGACCTGCACCTGAGAATCTTTTCCTCTGCCTACCTCTCTCTTTTCCATATCTTTCACCACCTTTTATTAATACCATATCCCCTCTGGTTAACTCTGCAAAATCAGCTTCATGCTGGCCAGATGTATTGTGCGTTAAGGTCTGATATAACCCATGTATGTTAGTTGTCAAGATAAGTTGATCACGAAGCATTGGTTGGCATTTATATTGTTTAAGTACCGCTTCCTATAATTATTAGTGTTCTGCTGGATTAGATAATGCTAGACTAGGGGTCTGATATTATAAGGTATTGTTTCCTATGAGTGCTGGCTTTAGGAAAAAGCTGCACGACATACCTGAGAACTGGAGTTGATTGAGTAAATTCTAGTCTGTGTGCCATTGAGAGTAGAGCATGCACGAATGAGGGCTTTTTGCCTATACCATTCTGCACTGTTCTAAGCTCGTTGTTTGTCTTTGAGGTACGCCAGGAGAACGCTTAATACTTCGGTATTAAGGTTTCTCAAGAGAGCTACCCTTCCCTATAACGTAATATTTGACGCACAGACTTGAGATTTACACTAGGCTATGCGCATGCGCACCAGTATCTAGTATCATTGACTCTAGCTAGACTTTATCAATCATAGTAGACATTAAGTATATTAACCTAATTACTCTTTTCATGCATACTCGTTTATGATTACACAAGCATTTTGCAGCCTAGTTTGATGTATGGAGACACAAACGACTTAGGCTCTTTTTGTTGATAGGAATACTGCATTGTCGTGGCGATTATTATTGTTGTAGTGTTTAGGATATTCTTGGCTCCGACGGCATTATATATTCTGCCTTTTTGTGTGCATAGCCTGCACGAGCATTGTTCCGCTGCCTGCCTTTTTGGGTTCCATTTCCGATACGAGCATCTTCATAGCATCTAACATTTAAAGAAGATTCCTTGTTAGTGTTGAAGGACTTTAGTGCACTTTCTTTCATGCAGGAGTGCCTGACATTTATTGATTAAAGTAACGTAAGCTGTAACTTCTCTTACCACCTTACTTTGCATACCATAACCAAGCACCTTCGGTTATAGGTAGTAATAGGCTGTTTTCACATAACATTAAGCCTAGAGCAGACGCACATTTATTGAGAGTTTGATAGCCTATTATTGCATATAGAACTCTGTAGAGTATTTGTGTTCTTTGTTCACTGGGAATATACATCAGAGGTTGGATCTAGCGCTTTTCGTTGTAGCATTTATGCCATTACTTTCCAATGAATAAGAGCCCTGATATATTTAAACCTCAGTCGTAACACCATGACGTAGTCATAGTTTGGCATTATCCGATTCCAGATGACATGAGTATAATGGATTCATGACGGTATAGTTCCGCATTTTGTAATTCAAATGGGTGAACACCATGACGTAGTCATAGTTTGGCATTATTAGAATATATTTATTCCTTGGGGCTCTTTGGCCAAACACCCTGGGGAACAGGAACAACACAACAGGGAAGGGGACAAGACACAAATATTTATATATATATGGTATATACCTGTATATATAAAATAAATAAAATCAAATAAATAAAAATATATATAAAATAACAATATAAATACTCGATTATGGGCCTTTCCCTTGCTCTGGACCTAGGGGGTGGTCCCATTGACACCCTGGGGAACAGGAACAATAAACAAAAAATATATATAAATGAAATAAAATTATAAATAAAATAAAATGAAATAAATAAAATAAATACAAACTATAATAAATCCAAATAAATAAAAAATAACTATATAAATACTCTATTATGGGCCCTGCCCTTGCTGTGGACCTAGGGGATGGTCCCATGGACACCCTGGGGAACAGGAACAATAACAAAAATATATATAGATGAAATAAATTTATAAATAAAATAAAATAAAATAAATAAAATAAATAAAAACTATAATATATCCCAATAAATAAAAAATAACTATATAAATACTCGATTATGGGCCCTGCCCTTGCTGTGGACCTAGGGGATGGTCCCATGGACTCCCTGGGGAACAGGAACAATAAAAACATATATATATATATATATATATATAAATGAAATACAATTATAAATAAAATAAAATAAATTAAATGAAATAAATAAAAACTATAATAAATCCCAATAAAGAAAAAATAACTATAAATACTCGATTATGGGCCCTGCCCTTGCTGTGGACCTCGGGGGTGGTCCCATGGACACCCTAGGGAACAGGAACAATAACAAAATATATATATATAAATGAAATAAAATTATAAATAAAATAAAATGAAATAAATAAAATAAATAAAATAAATACAAACTATAATAAATCCCAATAAATACAAAAATAACTATATAAATACTCGATTATGGGCCTTGCCATTGCTCTGGACCTAGGGGGTGGTCCCAGAGACACCCTAGGGAACAGGAACAATACAAAAATATATATATAAATGAAATAAAATTATAAATAAAATAAAATGAAATAAATAAAATAAATAAAAACTATAAAGTCCCAATAAAGAAAAATAACTATATAAATACTCGATTATGGGCCCTGCCCTTGCTGTGGACTTAGGGAGTGGTCCCATGGACACCCTGGGGAACAGGAACAATAAAAAAAAATATATATAAATGAAATAAAATTATAAATATAATAAAATAAAATAAATAAAATATATAAAATAAATAAAAACTATAATCTATCTATCTATCTATTGCCTGACGCCGTGATCCCCGAAGGGGTGGCCACGAACGAACCGCCCCCATGCACCTCTGTCCCCAGTCAGTCGACGCCCCTCCCCCCAACCAGCACCGCCTTCATTCATGTAGTTCCTCACTCCATCGTTCCACCTCATATTCGGTCTACCTCTCCCCCTCTGTCCCTTCACCTCGCTCTCGTACACCCTCTTAGTCATTCTCTCGCGTTCCATACGTTCCATTTGGCCGAACCATCTCAAGTTGTTCCTTTTCACACTTTCCAGCACATCTACCTCCACACCACACCTCCTTCTTACTTCCTCATTAGTCTGTCTATCCCTCCATGTAATTCCGCACGCACTCCTTAAGTAATTCATTTCCACTGCTCTCACTCTTGGTCTGAGTCTCTCAACCAACGTCCATGCTTCGCTTCCGTAAGTCAGTGTCGGGATTACCACACTGTCATGCAAGGACTTCTTCACTTCCATACTGACCACCCTATTTCTTGTTACTGCTTTTAGCGTTCCTACAACCCTCTTCCCCTGTTGTACCCTCTCCCGCACCTCTTCATCCATAGTCCCATCTTTACTCAACACACTGCCCAGATACTTAAAAGAGTTGACGATCTCCATAGCCTGACCGTTCAGCTTCATCTCACACTCTGTGACTTCACCCCTTTCGAAGACCATAACCTTGCTCTTCCCCGTATTTACCTTCAAATTCCGTTTTTCGCACACTGTTCCAAACTCATTTACCAGACCCTGCAACTCCCATTCATTATCACTCATCAGAACTGTATCATCCGCAAACAGCAGTATAGGTAGCTTCCACTCAATTCCCTCCCTTTTCAGCGATACACCAACATCCACTGCTCTTGATAGTATTTCTTTCATAACTCCATCCATATATACAGTAAACAACCACGGGGACATCACACACCCCTGTTTCAAACCAACATTCAGGTCAAAGAACTCGCTCTGCTCACTCTCCACACGTACTGCCGCCTTTGCACCCTCATACATGCTCTTCACTGCTTTCAGCAACTTGCCCTCTACTCCGTATATTCTAAGTACTTTCCACAAACCTTCTCTATCCACTCTGTCATAGGCCTTCTCCAAGTCCATAAAGGCAACATACACCTTTTGTTTCTTCTCCAGATACTTCTCCACAACACAATTCAGGGTAAAAATCTGATCTACACATCCTCTTCCCTTCCTAAAGCCTCCCTGCTCGTCGCCTATCCATTTCTCCGTTCTCACTCTCACTCTCTCAATCACTACCCTACTGTATACCTTCCCTACTACGCTTAGAAGACATATTCCTCGGTGGTTACCACACACTCCTCTTTCCCCTTTGCCCTTATATAGGGGGACTATTATGCCAGTCTTCCAGTCATCGGGTGCACTCCCCTTCTCCCATGCTAGTTTGCACATTTTCCATACCCATTCTATCACTATCTCACCACCATACCTCAACATTTCCACACACACTCCATCTGTTCCTGGTGCTTTCCCCAACTTCACTCTTTTCATGGCTTCCCACACTTCTGACCTCCTGATCCCCACCTCCTCCTCCACTACTTCTCTTCTTCTCCCTCCCATACCATATCCAGCTATGTTTGCTGGCTCTTCATTCCTTTCATTTAGCAACTCACTGAAGTACTCCCTCCATCTTTCGACTCTCTCTTGCTTCTCGGCTAGCATTCTCCCATTCTTATCTTTCACACCCTTACTGTTTCCCTTGCTACCTTCCCTAACTTTCTTGACTTCTTTCCAGAACAGTTTCTTACTCTCCCTCCATTTTACACTCAGATTCCTTCCAAATTCCTCATCTACTCTTCTCTTACTTTCCTTCACTACTCTCTTCACCACCCTCTTACTCTCCACGTACCTCGCTCGTTTCTGTCTCTCGGAATCTTCATTCCCTCTACTACCCAACCACTCTCTATATGCTTTCTTCTTTTCTTCCACAGCTATTCTTACCTCTTCTGTCCACCATGCTGTACCTTTCACTCCCCTCCCTCTTCTCCTCAC
>JBAKBP010032394.1:0-23209 GCA_037953745.1 Lithodes maja
CATTACACTGATCCTGGCTGCTAACGAGAGCGCCTACATACTTCCGAAGGAGTAGGACGTGGGCAGGAGACTTTGTGGGCCCCCCGAGGCGGTCCGTCCAGACCTTGCCTTCACGGCCAGGGTAAGTTTTTGAGAGAACTTCCCCTGCCGGCGCGTGGGATTGAACCGCCGACACCAGAGCTAGTGGTCCCAATACAGAGTACTAAGCGCGCTCGGCCACCGTGACCGTATGTGTGTGTGTGTGTGTGTGTGTGTGTTTGTGTGTGCGCGCGCGTGAGTGAGAGAGAGACAGAGAGAACAACAAAAACATGTTTGAAGCCTGTTATTTGCTGGAGGCCCTTTTTAAACTTAATATAATCGCTTAATAGTATCCAGAATAAAGGTAACTTAATAGTATCCAGAATAAAGGTAATAGGGCGTGACCGGTACTGAATGGGTTGAAATAGGTTATATACAGTATATATTGTAATAGGTTATATACAGTATATATTGTAATAGGTTATATACAGTATATATTGTAATAGGTTATATACAGTATATATTGTAATAGGTTATATACAGTATATATTGTAATAGGTTATATACAGTATATATTGTAATAGGTTATATACAGTATATATTGTAATAGGTTATATACAGTATATATTGTAATAGGTTATATACAGTATATATTGTAATAGGTTATATACAGTATATATTGTAATAGGTTATATACAGTATATATTGTAATCAAGTAATCCCATGCTTCATAGTGAGGTCTTTTTCCCCCTGAGTGATTGAAACTAACACACTAGATTTATTATTTATTTATTTATTGTTGTATATATTGTGACGCACCCAGTGCGTAGCAACGCAACCTGATTGTACTCCTTGGTACTCCACTGTACCGTCACGGTGGGGTAACGTGTAGCGTGCTGGCTGCTTATATTGAGTGTGACAACGTATAACTATGTTCTTTGTATCTCTGCAAAGGTCTCGTCATTTGCTAACCAGTGGTGGGTTTTGTTTTAAGCCATGTCGAGACCTTCCATTTAATATGTAGTATCAATAGAGAAGTTGATAGATAAGACAATAGGAATTCAGAGAGAGAGAGTGAGTTAGACTTCAGAGCGAGAGGGTAGCAATGGTTGCCAGACGTATGGACCGGTTGGCAGCCCTGCGCTTATAGCTAGGTGCGACAGGGTTGGTAGTACATTGCCGCCTGCATATGCTGTCTGGGCTGCCCATGTTGTCGTACTGCACATTGCATGGAGGCTCGCTGTGTGTTCCATGATCAGGTTGCCTAGAACCTTTGAGATTCTAACATCCCTTGCCCTCTCTCCCAATTTCTCACGGTTGCACTCTTTCTCTCTGACGACATTACTCTCATTTCATTCTTCTCTCTATTTAAATGCATAACCTTCCCTTGAGGTCCTAAAGGAGTTTCAGCACTCACCTCTCGTATTACTCTTAGGACAAGCATATATTTACATGTATTAGATTTAAGGGGTTAATGTGAACAGCGATCTTCTTGATGAGGATAGTTGGTGAACGTTCTACATGTTCACGAGTTATATGCCCAGCTCATCATCCAATTTGTGACTAGACTAGTGCCATGTGTAAGAACCCGACCATGCCCAGGAGTTGTCTGTAGAGGGGCGAGGACTTAGCCTTGATTTGCCTACCGAGCCAGGAGCGAGTGCAGTACCAGAGACTACAGCTCGCTCGTAGTGCCGGTATAGTAGAGTAACGTAATTTATCTGTCCTTGTGTTCTCTACAGTCTTTTCCTGGGTTCTCGCTTTCGGTGCTGGGACTCGTTGTTCCTGTGACTTGGCCTGCTAGCTAGAACACATGGGGATGATGAGTGGGTTATATCTTTATTTTACTATGCATTGCAGCTCTCTTTAAGTTTATGTATGTAACACTTTACAATACACATTACTCACACACAAGACAACACTATTAATACTTTCATGTATCAATTAACTGCACTGTCGTTTTGCTGCTGTGTCCGGAGTTCTGTTGCGTAGGGCGCATACAGACTCAGAGGGGAGACAGAGTGAGAGAAGCGAAGTAGCCTATGCGGTAGTAGGCTACCGGCGCAGTACTGTTGCCTGCAACCTTTTAGTTATTCCAAGTATAGATTCATTATTACAATAAGTGACTACTGTTTATGTTCCTTCCATGTGTATTATTAGGTATCTACTGGATCATGAACATCTTGTATGCTACATGCTAGTGCATGTTAGTAGGGGACAGTTATTCTAGTGCACGCGCTTTCATGTAGGCGTGTACATTTGTTATTTAGCATTTCACTGTCATACCTTTAGCCTGCTTCTATTCTACATTATTAGAGGCTTAATATTAACGTAGTTTCTTGAGTATTGCATTTCTTTAGTCATAACGTAACCTATAAATGTCTGAGGGAGTTTAGCCTCATAGCCTACCCCTGTTGTACACTTTCGCCGAGTTAAGGTACCTCGTTACCATAGACGATAACTCTGTAGGGCGTTGGTGCTTTTGTTGTCTGGAGCATATAGTATTTGGGACTGGAATCGAGCGTGTCGTTGTCACATAAGCCATTTCTGTCCTACGATCAAGAATCCCGAATATGTATTGCCGATCCAGCCGTAACAAAATGGCGACCTTGCACAAGATTCAGTAGTATCCTATCACATGTTTTTTGGAGAACTATTCTATGCTACCTAGTAGAGCTGGCTAGAATTTTCTTGCATATTGGAGGAATTTTTTATTGTGTCATTATTGTATTGGTGGACTTGCAGATTGTTTCGTTAGGGGTGTCTAGAGTAGAGTCATTCAAGCATCTTTAACATTTTGTGAGTCGAGACTGCAATTAGTAATAAGCACTTCTTTTTTTTTATGAACAGCAATTGTATAACCAGCACTATGTCTAATGACTCATCATTTACGGGGGAGGATAACACGGTACAGCCTAGTGACCAGCAAGTTACAACAGATGTTTAGGGAGGGGAGTGTTATAAGTGGAGAGAGGGATGCCCGGGCATTTTTGCAGACACCTTTGACCGAACAGCGCCTGCAGGCTATTGATTGTTACGGTCTTCGCTGTTTAGCCACGGTTTTGGGGCGGGACTGTCCTGACAGTTGGCCCAAGAAGATTTGGTGGCATGTTTGTTGGGTGATGGCGATGGGGCGGTGGGTGGAGTGGGGTCTTGGGGGGTTCCCTCCAAGCCTCCATTCCACTCTACCCCTGAGCTGGGCCCTCAGCCAGCGAGTCTTAGCACGATGCAGCAGGAGGGTTCTCAAGGGCAAGCTGGCTTACCCGTAAACACGTCTCGGTGTGGATCCCCCATTTTGTGCTCTCCCCCCCCAGGCCCTGTCTCCTGAGATGTTATTTCAGCTAGAACTAGCTAAGTTTAAGCTGCAGGAGACTCAGATACAACAGGCTAGTATAGAACGCATAGAGGTTGCTAGAATCCAAGCCAATCAGGATGCAACCAGGTACCAGGCTGAAATGGATGTCGAGAAGTCTAGAGTAGAGACCACGGGGCGTCATCTCGGTGGTGGGCACCGGGTTACAGACTCACTTTCGCATTTAATTAAGTTAGTACCCGTATTTGATGAGACAGCAGTGACTGAGTTTTTTGCTCGTTTCGAAAAGATAGTGTCGTGAGTATGACTGGCCGGAGGTTAAATGGGCAGCATTAGTTTCATCACGTCTAGTGGGTAAGGGGTTGAAAGCCTACGATGCACTGTCACTGGACGAGAGTGTAGTGTATGGACTGGTGAAGGAGGCTGTGCTCCGGGCCTACGAACTGCAACCCGAAACTTATAGATTGAAGTTCCGTGGCGTGAATAAGAAGAGCGACGTCAGTTTTATGGAGCACGCACGGGACTTAACAGATGCAGGTAATAACTGGTTTCGGTCCGAGCACGCAGAGTCGGCTGAGGAAATTAAGCAACTTTTCTATCTGGAACAGTTTTACAAATGTACTGGAACCGATCTAACGCTGAACATTAAGGAAAAATGTCCCAAGACAGTAGAGGAGGCTGCCAAGATGGCAGACCTCAGATTATCATTGATTCGTGGTTGCGGTGCCGCTCAGAGGGCTGAGTCAGGGCAGAAGGGGCGCTATACCCCACCCACCAGAGTTTTTGATAATAACAAATCCTATGACACACATAACCACACTAAATGCATTGCACCTAATAACACCTACAAACACAAGCCTCTCCCGTTTACTAAGGTCGGCCCCTTCTTCGCCCGCACAAGGGAAGAAGCCCATTGGGGATGTGAAATGTTACAAATGTCAGAAGCTAGGCCATTATTCACGTGAGTGCCCTAGTAACACTCCCGCTAAGCCGGTTGTCATTGGTTCACGGTATCGGTGTGTCTCTGAAGGCTGCAGCAACTGCCCTGGGGTAGGTTGTCAGCAGCTGAGGCACACGCGGTAAAGAAGCGTACGGAAGGCTCGACACCTGTCCGGGACACTTTCTGTAGCCATCGGGGGCATGGGTTTGTGAGCTGGGGGAGTGAACTACGGAGGGTTGACTTGCTGAGGGATACGGGGGCTTCGCAAACTTTGTTGAGGAACTTCACAGGGAAACCGATAAATGCGGCCAGAGTTGTTGTGGTGCAGGGTATAAATGCTACGAGGTCATACCCACTTGTGAGGTTGGAGTTGAGAGTGGGAGAGGTGTGCAGGGAGCTGGATGTAGGGATCGTTGAGTGTTTGCCAGTTGAGGGCGTCGACCTTCTTCTCGGCAACGACTTTGCGGTGCCCACTTCCGGGACTCCACCCTTAGTCGTTGCCGAGAGGGCGGCCGACGTGGATGGTGAGAATCGGGAATGGGTTGGGAGGTGCCAACAGGATGAGATGGCCTGTGTGGTAACCCGATCTCGCTCTGCGGCTCCTGCACAGCCTAGCACTCAACCTCGGGGACAGTGGAGGAAGGATCAGGAGAAGGTTGCTAAGGGCAGGAAAAGGGACATTGATTCTGCTGCACTTCTCGGTGATTCGGTACTTGGACCTATAATAAACACGGGAGTTGACTCTGGCCCAGATATGGTGTGTAACAAGGCAGAGTTGGGTAAGACTTCGCGTGAGGCAAGAGCTGTAGCGAGAGCCACTAAGGCAGTAGAGCCTACTAGCCGGGGTAATGTCTTATTACAAAACCATCTTGATGCATTGACGCCCAGGGACATTAGTGAGCAGCAGCTGCAAGACGCTAGCCTAGCTCGTTATAGCAATGGTGCCATAGAGTTGGAGGAAGATGGGGATGCGAAGCCGGGAGATTTCTTTAGGCTCAACAGGATATTGTACCGCAGATTTCTAGACCCCAAATCGAAGTGGGAGGGCGGTGCGAGGGTAGTAGACCAGGTGGTTGTTCCAAATAAGTATAGAGAGTCCTTATTGTGTCTGGCGCATGATGTGCCGGTGGCGGGTCATTTGGGGGTAACAAAAACATTGGCGGCATTGGGCAGGTTTTTCTGGTGGCCTGGGGTCAAGGCTGATGTCTGTGCATGGGTGGCTGGGTGTGCGACCTGCCAGACAACGGGGAAGCCTAACCAGACCATCCCGAAGGCACCTTTGTTTCCCATACCTGTCACCGGGCCTCCGTTCAGCAAAGTTGTAGTAGATTTGGTTGGCCCTTTCCCGCCTACTAGTAGTGGCAATAAATTCCTGTTGACAATCATGGATGTGGCTACGAGATACCCGGACGCATACCCCATGAGAAACGGCTCGGCAAAGGCAGTTGTTAAAAACTTATTATTGTTCTGTTCCCGTTATGGATTTCCACGTGAGGTGCAGTCAGACCAGGGGAGCAATTTTACATCCAAATTGTTCAAGCAAACCCTTCAGTTGCACGGTATATGTTCTGTAGTGTCGTCAGCCTACCATCCCGAGAGTCAGGGAGTCTTGGAGCGGTGGCACTCGACCCTGAAGAGTATGCTACGCTGTTACTGTGCAGAACATGACACTGATTGGGATTTGGGTCTGCCGTATGTTCTGTTCGCTGCACGTGAAGTCCCAGGAGAGAGCCTGGGGTTCAGTCCAAATCAACTAGTCTTTGGCCATAATGTGAGAGGACCTTTAAGTATGGTGAAAGAGATCTGGGAGGGCGAAGAGAAGCCGGGGTCTGTACTTAAATATATCCTTGAGAGCCGGGAGAGACTTATAGGTTGCATGGCAGCGGCAGGTAATAACTTGGTTAATGCACAGGCGGTCATGAAGCACCAGTATGACGCCAAGGTGAAGCTTCGGGAGTTTTCGGTGGGTCAGGAGGTAATGTTGCTTTTACCTTTGCCTGGACACCCCCTTTCTGCCAAGTTTATTGGGCCGTATGTGGTGGCTAAGAAACTGTCCGACCTTGATTATCTCGTTGCAACACCTGACCGTAGGAAAAAACATCAGTTATGTCATGTTAACCTCATGAAAGAGTATGTGAGACGCCCCTCAGAGCCTCTCACTGTCCCTGTGCTGGCCTGCAGCGGCCAGGGTGGAGAAGGAGGTGGGGACAGTCATGCTGCTGAGGAGGATAGCTGGGACTGTGTCATTTCCGCGGAACAGTGGGCGGGGAATACTGAACAAGAGGCTAGGCAAGCTGTAAGTCACCTGCCTGAGCACCAGGGTGCTGCTGTCCTAGGCCTGTTCAGGTCATACCCCTCTGTTTTCGCCGAACACCCAGGTCTCACTACTCAGGTAACGCACGACGTGGACGTCGGTGATAATGTGCCCTTCAAGTCAGTGCCCTACCGTGTGCCCCCGGTAAAGTTGCCAGCTTTACGGGAGGAGTTAAAGTACATGGTTGAGAGAGGGATGATCACTGAAGGTTATGTGAAGTGGACATCACCCGTCACGTTGCAGCCAAAACCTGACGGCAAGGTGCGGTTCTGCATAGATTTTCGTAGGCTAAATGGCTTGACCACTACCAACCCTTACCCTTTGCCTCGAGTTGACGACAGCGTGGACAAGATAGGGAATGCAAAGTACCTTACTAAAATTGATCTTGTAAAAGGCTACTGGCAAGTACCCCTGTCGGACCGAGCTAAGCAAGTTTGTGGTTTTGTGGTAGATGGCAAGACCTACCAATGTAACGTAATGCCTTATGGGCTTAAGAACGCACCTGCCACGTTTCAGAACCTGATGAACGATATTTGTGACGAAATCCCTAACTGCACGGTCTACCTTGATGACGTGATAGTGTATGATGACAATTTTGAAAATCACCTAAGGCACTTAGAGACCCTGTTTGGGAAGTTGCACGATGCTGGGCTGGTGGTGAACCTGAGGAAGTGCGAGTTTGTAAAGGCTACTGTGCAGTATCTTGGCTTCGTGGTCGGGTTAGGCCGGGTGTGCCCCCCCCTGAGCAAGATACAGGCTATCAATATGTTTCCCAGGCCCACCACTAAGCGCCAGGTCATGCGGTTCCTAGGTATGATAGGCTATTATAGGCGCTTCATCCGGGGATACTCTACTGTCTTAGCACCGTTAACTGATCTACTGTCGAAGTCAGTGAAGTTCTGTTGGGCTGCGGAGTGTCAGAGGGCTTTCGACCTAGTCAAGCACCTGCTGTGTACACATCCGATTTTGAGAGCCCCAGACTTCTCCAGGAGTTTTCAGCTGGCGACTGATGCCAGCGGTGTGGGTGCCGGGGCAGTGTTACTGCAGACTGATTCCGAGGGCTTGGAACACCCAGTGAGCTTCTTTTCTCGCAAGTTTAATTCGGCACAAAGGAATTACTCGACTATAGAGAAGGAGCTTCTTGCTATCGTTTTGTCGCTCAAACATTTCGAAGTTTATGTTCCAGCCTACGGCCCGGTAGTGACGATTTATACGGACCATCATCCCTTGAAATTCCTAAATCAGTTTCACAATCGGAATATGCGGTTGACCAGGTGGTCCCTAATGCTCCAAGAGTATAATCTCAACATTCAGCATATTGCCGGGAGTGAGAACGTGATAGCAGATTGTCTATCAAGGGTTGATGATCCAGGATAGTCGTGCACGGTGTGTGGGTTGAGCAGGAGTAAAATTAGGCTATCATAACGCCGTCCAAAAAGATTATAAAACAATAAAATAAACGAGAAATTTTTTTTTAGTTTTGTAAGTCTTTATTGTTGTAGCATGATGCATGCGATATTGTGTTTTATGTATAATTCACTCTTCAGTTGTTGTGCACCTTTTGCAATTAGTGGCAGCTAAGGGTAGCAGGTCGGTTGGTTGCCTGTCAGATTTTGATAATGCTTCTAAGGTCGATTATCTAAAATCTTGGGGGGGCTGTGACGCACCCAGTGCGTAGCAACGCAACCTGATTGTACTCCTTGGTACTCCACTGTACCGTCACGGTGGGGTAACGTGTACCGTGCTGGCTGCTTATATTGAGTGTGACAACGTATAACTATGTTCTTTGTATCTCTGCAAAGGTCTCGTCATTTGCTAACCAGTGGTGGGTTTTGTTTTAAGCCATGTCGAGACCTTCCATTTAATATGTAGTATCAATAGAGAAGTTGATAGATAAGACAATAGGAATTCAGAGAGAGAGAGTGAGTTAGACTTCAGAGCGAGAGGGTAGCAATGGTTGCCAGACGTATGGACCGGTTGGCAGCCCTGCGCTTATAGCTAGGTGCGACAGGGTTGGTAGTACATTGCCGCCTGCATATGCTGTCTGGGCTGCCCATGTTGTCGTACTGCACATTGCATGGAGGCTCGCTGTGTGTTCCATGATCAGGTTGCCTAGAACCTTTGAGATTCTAACATCCCTTGCCCTCTCTCCCAATTTCTCACGGTTGCACTCTTTCTCTCTGACGACATTACTCTCATTTCATTCTTCTCTCTATTTAAATGCATAACCTTCCCTTGAGGTCCTAAAGGAGTTTCAGCACTCACCTCTCGTATTACTCTTAGGACAAGCATATATTTACATGTATTAGATTTAAGGGGTTAATGTGAACAGCGATCTTCTTGATGAGGATAGTTGGTGAACGTTCTACATGTTCACGAGTTATATGCCCAGCTCATCATCCAATTTGTGACTAGACTAGTGCCATGTGTAAGAGCCCGACCATGCCCAGGAGTTGTCTGTAGAGGGGCGAGGACTTAGCCTTGATTTGCCTACCGAGCCAGGAGCGAGTGCAGTACCAGAGACTACAGCTCGCTCGTAGTGCCGGTATAGTAGAGTAACGTAATTTATCTGTCCTTGTGTTCTCTACAGTCTTTTCCTGGGTTCTCGCTTTCGGTGCTGGGACTCGTTGTTCCTGTGACTTGGCCTGCTAGCTAGAACACATGGGGATGATGAGTGGGTTATATCTTTCTTTATTTTACTATGCATTGCAGCTCTCTTTAAGTTTATGTATGTAACACTTTACAATACACATTACTCACACACAAGACAACACTATTAATACTTTCATGTATCAATTAACTGCACTGTCGTTTTGCTGCTGTGTCCGGAGTTCTGTTGCGTAGGGCGCATACAGACTCAGAGGGGAGACAGAGTGAGAGAAGCGAAGTAGCCTATGCGGTAGTAGGCTACCGGCGCAGTACTGTTGCCTGCAACCTTTTAGTTATTCCAAGTATAGATTCATTATTACAATAAGTGACTACTATTTATGTTCCTTCCATGTGTATTATTAGGTATCTACTGGATCATGAACATCTTGTATGCTACATGCTAGTGCATGTTAGTAGGGGACAGTTATTCTAGTGCACGCGCTTTCAAGTAGGCGTGTACATTTGTCATTTAGCATTTCACTGTCATACCTTTAGCCTGCTTCTATTCTACATTATTAGAGGCTTAATATTAACGTAGTTTCTTGAGTATTGCATTTCTTTAGTAATAACGTAACCTATAAATGTCTGAGGGAGTTTAGCCTCATAGCCTACCCCTGTTGTACACTTTCGCCGAGTTAAGGTACCTCGTTACCATAGACGATAACTCTGTAGGGCGTTGGTGCTTTTGTTGTCTGGAGCATATAGTATTTGGGACTGGAATCGAGCGTGTCGTTGTCACATAAGCCATTTCTGTCCTACGATCAAGAATCCCGAATATGTATTGCCGATCCAGCCGTAACAATATATATATGGAGGTTAAATCACAATTACGTGTGATCAAATTATGTAGTAAAACTCGCTAGGAAAATTGAAACAATGGAACACCAAGCTTTCGTCGATTCTCTCAAGACATCTTCAGGGTAATACAAGGAAGACCCTGAAGATGTCTTGAGAGAATAGACGAAAGCTTGGTGTTCCATTGTTTCAATTTTACTAGAGTTTTACTACATAATTTTACTAGAGAGTTTTACTACATACTGTATACCGTATACTGTATATACCTCCATTGTGACGAGTTTGATTGCATATTTTCAAACTCCTTTCGTTCATTACCAAAACTGTTCGTAGACATTAGTCATTTACCTTATCAACCTTAAGCTTAATAGGTCTTAACAATATATCATAACAAAAACTAAAACACAAACCTCATCATACAATGACGCGTTTCTGGAGTTGGTTTTGGCTATCAGTAAACGATTCTATTCACATTAAAGAGGAATGATGAAGATCTAAGGGTTAGTTGATAGTTTTACAATTTTCATAACTGGAGATCTTTCCTAAACTGCTTAAATTTAGCTAATGATGGCCAAAATAAAATGTAAAGATGCGTCTTAGATCCTAAATGGGTTAGGTTGTTACAACACAAGTTTATACTGAGTACGGGTCCAGGTCTCCAAAATGGCTGCCAAGTGCCTAGTTGTCCAGCCCCCAGCAATACTTGGACTTTGCACCAAGACCAAGAAATGCGAGAATCAGACACACTGCTACACATACACACAATCACACACACATACTCTCACGCACACAGATAGACAAGACACCCACACACACACACAGAGCTACACAAACACATCCACACACAGCTACACAATATCTCCTGGACTGTACACACACTTACACACAGAAAGAGAGCTACACACACACATACACATCCACACAGCAAAGCACACCAACACACAGATACACAATATTTCCTGGCCTGTACACACCCACACACACAGACACAGATACACAATATTTCCTGGACTGTACACACAACACACACACACAAAGCTACACACACACACACAGCTACACACACACATACACAGAGCTACACACACACATACACAGACAGGGCTACACAATATTTCCCGGACTGTGCAGGAGGATCTAGGGGGCGGCTGAGGTTTCCATGACAACAGGGCTCATATTTATACCCAGCCTTCCGAGGACGAGGTGTAAGGACGAGGTGGGAGCAAGACACGGACATTGGGGTTTGGAGGACGAGGTGTAAGGACGAGGTTATAACAAGACACGGACATTGGGGTTTGGAGGACGAGGTGTAAGGACGAGGTTATAACAAGACACGGACATTGGGATTTGGAGGACGAGGTGCAAGGACGAGGTTATAACAAGACACGGACATTGGGGTTTGGAGGACGAGATGTAAGGGCGAGATCAATTTTATAAATGCTATACATTTTATACATTACGGAAGCGAAGCATGGACGTTGATGGAGAGACCATGAGTGAGAGGGGTGGAAATGAGTTACCGGTACTTGAGAAGTGCGTGTGGAGTTACATGGAGGGATAGACAGACGAATAAGGAAGTAAGAGGGAGCTGTGGTGTGGAGGTAGATGTGCTGGAAAGTGTGAAAAGGAACACCTTGAGATGGTTCGGCCATATGGAACGTATGGGAAGTGAGAGAATGAACCAGCATATTTATGAAAATAGTTTTGACATCAGGCTAAATTTGTACATTTTTCGATGGAAAAATTTCTCCGGCAAAGCCAGGTTTCTCCGTATAATGCTGTCTCTCTATTGCTCGCAGGAAGATATCAACACCTGGATGGGGATAAACGTCTTAAAACAGTAGGCTGAATGGGGCCGATTGGATACAAGCCAGAGAAAGAGAGAAAAGGAGAGAAAATAAGCAGGTCACCCCCCTTCAGCATGTGAGCCTACCCCTGAATAAAAACCTTGAGCATTGTTCCTCCCCCCCCCCCCCCCCTAAAGTATAGCGAGGAGGAGGGGGGGGGGAGATTTATGTGTGAAGTTGTGTGAGTGGAGGAGCCCATGTGTTGTGTTGATACCATCTATAGGCCAGGGACACCAGGCTCTTTCCTGCAACACACTTCGCTCTTTTGGGGTGCTCCGCATCGTCCCATTGCTTAACCCAAGAATGGCAAGCGTCCTTAATTGAGTCTGTAGCGAGATATATATTTTTTTTTTTCTATGTGAACAAAAACAAATCTCACTACAGACTCAATTGAGGACGCTCACCTTTCCCGGGTTAATTACTTTGGCGATTATAGCATATTTCCCCTAAACTGGTGTCAATATTATATCAGGCGAGCGTTTTCGAGAAACCCTCATTAACAGGCCCAGGACCCCCAGCCTGACACTGTGTTCTGCAACCCACTTCCCATCAGTCGTACACTATAGTACTCTTGAACCATCGCCTTGTTTCGTTCCATTACTTTTGGCAATTATAAGCAGTCGTAAAATTGACAATAATGGGGCGAAAGATCTTAAAATATCCAAACTAATGGGACGAACGTCTATACAAAAAAGGTGCTAAACATGAGCGAGAAGGGGGACCAATACATAGCTAGAAGCTGGTCTAGGGAGCCAAATATAACACAAAATATTCGAAAATGTCAAAGAAAGGAAAGTATACTAAAAATTAATAAATGACTGAAACCTGTTCCTATAATTAAAACTAGTGTGACTGTGTTTTTCGTGGTGCAACTATCTAGGCTCGGGACCCCAGCCTAGCACTATTTTAAGGGGCTAGTGCTTGGTTTTTGGTCTATATATTGATTTATTTATATATTTTTGCTTTCCTCGCTAGACCGCCATCAAGCTTAGAAAAACACCCCCGAGACCCCCTTTCAAAATAAATTTGTACATTTTTCGGTAGAAAAATGTCCCGGCCGAAGGCCGATTTCTTCAAAAATTAGAGGCTCGCTCACCAGGAAAAAATCGACACCTAAAGGGCACGAAAGGTCTTAATATTGAAAACAAACATGAAGCGAAAGGTCTCAAAATCGCCAAACTAACGGAACGAATGTCTTAAAACCTCAAAACTAATATGCTAAACATGAGGGAGAAGGGGGTCCAGAAAAAGCGAGTAGTACCCCCTTAAGCAACCAACTGATGACCAGACGTAGCCTACACACGGATTCAAGCCTGGCACTATTTTAACCCCTTGAGGATTATGACGCATTTTGACAGTGTATTCTGGCTACTATTATGACGCATTTTGACCGTGTATTCTGGCTACTATTATGACGCATTTTGACCGTGTATTCTGGCTACTATTATGACGCATTTTGACCGTGTATTCTGGCTACTATTATGACGCATTTTGACAGTGTATTCTGGCTACTATTATGACGCATTTTGACCGTGTATTCTGGCTACTATTATGACGCATTTTGACCGTGTATTCTGGCTACTATTATGACGCATTTTGACAGTGTATTCTGGCTACTATTATGACGCATTTTGACCGTGTATTCTGGCTACTATTATGACGCATTTTGACCGTGTATTCTGGCTACTATTATGACGCATTTTGACAGTGTATTCTGGCTACTATTATGACGCATTTTGACAGTGTATTCTGGCTACTATTATGACGCATTTTGACAGTGTATTCTGGCTACTATTATGACGCATTTTGACCGTGTATTCTGGCTACTATTATGACGCATTTTGACAGTGTATTCTGGCTACTATTATGACGCATTTTGACAGTGTATTCTGGCTACTATTATGACGCATTTTGACCGTGTATTCTGGCTACTATTATGACGCATTTTGACAGTGTATTCTGGCTACTATTATGACGCATTTTGACCGTGTATTCTGGCTACTATTATGACGCATTTTGACCGTGTATTCTGGCTACTATTATGACGCATTTTGACCGTGTATTCTGGCTACTATTATGACGCATTTTGACCGTGTATTCTGGCTACTATTATGACGCATTTTGACAGTGTATTCTGGCTACTATTATGACGCATTTTGACAGTGTATTCTGGCTACTATTATGACGCATTTTGACAGTGTATTCTGGCTACTATTATGACGCATTTTGACAGTGTATTCTGGCTACTATTATGACGCATTTTGACCGTGTATTCTGGCTACTATTCGACGATTGTATGCAGAGGAGGAGGGGTATATCGAAGTCATAGGGTTGATTGGACCAGCTTTTACCCTTTTAACTCCTGCAGATCCTTCCTAAGCTGCATAAGATCGTGTAATGGTGGCCAGAATACTGTCAAAACGCCTCATGATCCTTAAAGGGTTAAGCAACCCACTTACGACCAGTCGCACACACGTCGAAACAACAGTGCAATTTGATAGTCCCATGGGTAAATAGGTCAACATAACCACATTCTTAAACGACCACAGTAAAGCTTGTATTTGTTAGCTTCTAGTGCCAGAATACCCCCAAAACTAAATTAACTTTACTAAAAAAAAAAAAAAAAAATGCTAAAATACCCCCAAAACTAAATCTAACTTAACTAATAATAAATATATATTTTTTTTTTTTATATGTATATCTTTTCCTGCATGTATACAGATAGATACAGACAGGAAAGTGAGACAGATACACCGAAAACCAGATACAAGGATACTGTAGACAGCCGCGCAAGAAAGGGGGGGAGAATAGGAGGCATGTAAGAATGGAAGATAAAATGGGAGGAAGACAGGAAGAGAAAAGAAGCTTGCAAGGTTAAGACACTGGCCGAAGAAAGAATGGTAAGTGAATGAGGGAGTGAAAATGGGGACAGAGACGTGAGAGGCTTGTAGTTTGATATATAGCCTAGATAGATACAGATAGATAGATAAGCACTTACAGAAATACAAACGTGAATGAGGGAGTATAAAAAGGGATAGAGACGTTATGTGACTGTAGCTTGATAAATAGATAGATGGACTTGAAGGGCATTCGGTAGAGCGCATACCTCCGCATACGCCATTAATATCATAGGCCGAACATTTCTTCTGAATCTGGGTTCCAGGATATGATCCAGATCGCCTCATAATTTGATTCACATTTTCCTTGGCGCATATCCTACTTGCCCACTAAATTTCGTGAAAATCGGTTCATAACTTAGTGAGATATCTTGTTTACAGATAAACAGACAAACAAACGGTGGCAAAAGCATAACCTCCGTCGGACTTCGTTGGCGGAGGTAATAATAAGCACATACAGACCTACAGACAAGGAAGCAAACAGAGAATAGACATGTAATACATAACAATTCATAATAATACAACATAATACAACATAATACAAAGATAGACAGATAGATAAGCTGATAAAGAGGTATAATAGGAAAGGAGATACAGTGGATGGAAGAATGGAAGAGAAAATGGGAAGGCAGCAGAGAGGAAAGAATGATAGGTGAGTGGAGCAAAGGAAAGAGGAACAGAGACGTGAGAGAAGAGGAAGGAGTAAGGGAGAGAAGGTCTCACACACACACACACACACACACACATAACCACTGAAGCCAAGTTGTCTCGTTTTGAAGTATCGGGTTTCGGTCAGGCGATCTCGAAGCCTCATTCTCCAGCCTGAACCCTTCCTAAGTTTTTAATTTCTCCCATCAGTCTACTTCAACAGGGACGATTATCTATTAACCCCTTCAGTACCAGGGACGTCCTTTTCGTCATATTCTGGCAACTATTAGACGATTTTATTCAGCTTAGGAAGGACCTCTAGCCAAAATAGAAACTCCAAACTATCTCGACCAACCCTTTTAACTACCACAGATCCTTCCTAAGCTGTGTAATATTGTCTAAAGATAGCTAGAATAAAATATAACACACGTTGTTGGTACTCAAAGGGTTAAGAACAATACCCTCTTTCTAGGTGCAATTTGGCTATACCATGTTTCAAATAGGTAGGCCAGAAATCGTGAACCCTAAACTCTGTAACTCAAATAGGACGGGAGTAAATGGGCTGTAAATTTTCAAACCTATTCCCTGGCTAACCCTTCCCAAATGGTAGATATATTAGCTTGATTACACTAGTCGTTTAAGAGTCGTAGAGGTTAATGTTCAAGAGCTTTGACCTACTTATTTGGTACAGGGTATAGTCACTTTAATAAGGACAATTAGTGGTTCATTATAAACGTAACTGTTAAACCCAAATCTCGAAAACCCTTGCCCACACAACACAACCACCACAGACAACACAACCCCTTCACCACCACAACACAACCCCTTCACCACCACAACACCAATACAACCATAGATACTACTATACCTCTTCATTAACACAACCACCACAACAACCCCTTCACCACCACAACACCAATACAACCATACAGATACTACTATACCTCTTCATTAACACAACCACCACAATACCAATACAACCATACAGATACTACTATACCTCTTCATTAACACAACCACCACAACAACCCCTTCACCACCACAACACCAATACAACCATACAGATACTACTATACCTCTTCATTAACACACCACCGCAACAACCCCTTCACCACCACAACACCAATACAACCATACAAATACTACTATACCTCTTCATTAACACACCCACCACAACCCCTTCACCACCACAACACCAATACAACCATACATATACTACTATACCTCTTCATTAACACACCACCACAACACCAATACAACCATACATATACTACTATACCTCTTCATTAACACAACCACCACAACAACTCCTTCACCACCACAACACCAATACAACCATACAGATACTACTATACCTCTTCATTAACACAACCACAACAACCCCTTCACCACCACAACACCAATACAACCATACAGATACTACTATACCTCTTCATTAACACAACCACCACAACCCCTTCACCACCACAACACCAATACAACCATACAGATACTACTATACCTCTTCATTAACACACCACAACAACAACCCCTTCACCACCACAACACCAATACAACCATACAGATACTACTATACCTCTTCATTAACACAACCACCCCTTCACCACCACAACACCAATACAACCATACAGATACTACTATACCTCTTCATTAACACACCACCACAACAACCCCTTCACCACCACAACACCAATACAACCATACAGATACTACTATACCTCTTCATTAACACAACCACCACAACACCAATACAACCATACCTTTGGATGTGTTCGCCGCTCCTCTAGCGGCACCAAGGAGCGCGACGCCCCTCGTTATGGGTGGTGATTTGGTGCAGTAGACTGTTTGAAGCGACAGCTCGCTCCCTTGCGAGGATGGGCTCGTCTGGCACTTTTTGCAGTTCGACATCTAGGGCTCTCTTGAAGTTGTCTAACGAGATGTCCCTCATGTCTCTTACTCGCCGTGGGAGTTTGTTGAAGAGACGTGGGCCTCTGTGTGATAACCAGCCCTCTCGCAGCGAGCCCATAGCACCCCTGTTATTCATCCGGGGGATTTCGCATTCCCAGCCTCTCCTATCACTGAATTTCATGACTATCGGAGTATGTAGGTTTGGTACTAAACCCTCTGCGATTTTCCATGTGTATATTATTAGGTAACGTTCTCTTCTACGTTCCAGTGAGTACAGATTCAGTGCTCTTAAACGCTCCCAATAGTGTAGATGTTTTATCGAACTTATATGCGAAGTGAAATTTCTTTGTACACTCTCTACGTCATTTATTTCACCTGCTTTGTATGGGGATGTTAATACGCTACAGTATTCAAGCCGCAGTAGCACTAGAGATTTGAAGAGCGTTATCATAGGCAATTCACCGCGTGTTTTAAAAGTACGCAGAATCCAACCCGTTAGACGTTTCGCAGCCGCCACTTTGACCTGGTTATGTACTTTGAAACTCATATTTTCAGACATTAATACCCCAAGGTCTTTCACACTGTCTTTCCGTTCTATTATGTGGTTAGATTCTGTTAAGTAATTTGTAATTTCTTTAACACCATTATTATCTCCGTACCGTATTAATTGGAATTTTTCCTCATTGAATTGCATGTTGTTTTCCCTGGTCCACTGGAACACTACATTCATGTCTTCCTGCAGTCGGCCCGTGTCCTCTTGTGTGTTTACTATCTTACTTAATTTTGTGTCATCAGCAAAAGACGACACCGTACTGTGTCTGGTGTTGGTATCTATGTCGCAAATTAGTATGAGGAACAGAAGGGGCGCTAGCACTGTTCCTTGGGGCACTGAGCTTTTGACATCCGAAGGCTCAGAAGTGACTTGGTTTACTGCTACCGATTGTTTTCGGTTTACGAGGAAATTGTATATCCACCGTCTGATTTTCCCAGTTATACCTTTTGCTTTCAGTTTGTGGGCTATTATACCATGGTCACATTTATCAAATGCCTTAGCAAAATCGGTGTAAATGACATCCACGTTTTTCTTTTCTTCTAGCGCTTTAAGAATTTTGTCATAGTGTTCCAAAAGTTGTGCGAGACATGATCTTCCCGCTCTAAACCCATGTTGACCGGTGTTGTGTAGTTCATTTGCCTCCATGAATGTTGAAATTTTGCTTCGCAGGACTCGCTCGAAAACTTTAATGATGTGAGAGGTTAGAGCTACCGGGCGGTAGTTTTTTGGTAGTGCTTTACTCCCTCCTTTATGCAGTGGGGCAATTATTGCATTTTTCAAGCTATCTGGTATGTCACCAGTGTCTAGACTCCTTCTCCACATTATAGCCAGGGGTTTTGAGAGGTTTTCCTTACATTTTTTCATTAGGATCGAATTCCATGAGTCCGGGCCTGGTGCCGAGTGGGATGGCATGTTGGAAATGGCCTCTTCTATGTCTTTTGGACCGAAATCAATATCCAGCATCTGAGGGGTTTCCGTGGGGGAGGTTTCCATGAAAAATATATTTTGGTCTCTGATGACTTTTGTTTCATCAGGCTCACTGAATGCCATTTCATACTGCCTGCTTAAGAGTTCGCTCATTTCCTTTTTGTCCCCTGTGAAAGAGCCGTCCCCTTTGCTCAGTGGGCCGATGTTTGATGTTGTTTTAGCCTTTTGTTTGGCGTATGAAAAGAAGTATTTGGAATTTTCCTTTATACCTGCAATAGCTTTCCTCTCCTCTTCCATATGTTGTAGTTCATATGATATTCTTAGCCTTTGTTCAATTTCCACAATTTCTCTAGCTATTTCGACCTTTTGCCTATCCTGTAGATTTTGATGTGTGCGTCTTTGTGTGAGTAATTTTCTTCTTCTGTACAGCCTCCTCCTTTCCCGATCTTGTTTGCTTCTTCGTTTTGTTTGTCTTGCAGGTATATGGTGGCTACAGATTTGGGTCATGGTTTCTGTTATTTAAGACTAGACATTCTGCTGGTGTCAGGTTATCCATTAAATCTTCCCAGTCTATTTCCTCCATTTCTTGATTTACCTCTTCCCACCTAATGTTTTTGTTATTGAAGTTAAATTTACTGAAGGGGCCGGTTTTTGTTCTCGATTCTGAGGTTGTCTGTACACTTTCTAAGGTTGTTTTGATCTCAATTAATTTATGATCTGAGTATGTTGTGTCCGATATGTTAATGCTGTGTACTAGAGAGTCGTTGTTAGTGAAGACCAGGTCTAAGATATTGTTTTCCCGTGTGGGTTCAGCAATATGTTGGGTAAGACTAAAAAAATCACAAAGTTCAAAAAGCTCTCTCGTATTAGTATTTGCTTCTCCGGTGTTATTTGCCACTAACTGGTTTTCTAGTTGTCTCCATTTAATGTTTGGTAGGTTAAAGTCTCCTAGCCATATAATATTTGGTGTTGGGTTCCCCAGGGTTTCCACTTCTGATTTTATTTTGTTGAGCTGGATTTTGAATTCTTCTCGGGATGAGTCTGGAGGCCTGTATGTAACAATAACTGCTAAATTTAGGGATTCTATTTTAACTCCAAGTATTTCCACCACTTCATTACTGTTATTTAGGAATTCAGTACATATCAGTGAGTCATGTATGTACAAGGCTACACCTCCATGTGATCTATGCGTTCTGTCCGCCCTATGTAGGTTGTAACCAGGAATCCATACCTCACTATCTTCCTGATCTTTAATGTGAGTTTCTGTGAGAGCCGCAAATATAGCGTTTCCTTCTTCTAGCAGGCCCCTAATAAATGGTACTTTGTTCGTGGTTCTATTTTTTAGGCCTTGGATATTTGCAAACAAGATTGGGGAGGGATTGTTTGGAGTACTATGTGTACCTAATAGTCTTCGGGATGTATTGGCCACTCTTGGGAGGCCAGGAGGTGCTCGAGGTGTTCTATGTGCTCTTCCATCTCCCTCAGTCTCTTCATCTTCATCTGCCCTTACAGATACTACTATACCTCTTCATTAACACAACCACCACAACACCAATACAACCATACAGATACTACTATACCTCTTCATTAACACACCACAACAACCCCTACAACACCAATACAACCATACAGATACTACTATACCTCTTCATTAACACACCACCACAACAACCCCTTCACCACCACAACACCAATACAATCATACATATACTACTATACCTCTTCATTAACACAACCACCACAACACCAATACAACCATACAGATACTACTATAACTTTCCATTAACACAACCACCACAACACCAATACAACCATACAGATACTACTATACCTCTTCATTAACACACCACAACAACAACCCCTTCACCACCACACCAATACAACCATACAGATACTACTATACCTCTTCATTAACACAACCACCACAACAACCCCTTCACCACCACAACACCAATACAACCATACAGATACTACTATACCTCTTCATTAACACACCACCACAACAACCCCTTCACCACCACAACACCAATACAACCATACAGATACTACTATACCTCTTCATTAACACAACCACCACAACAACCCCTTCACCACCACAACACCAATACAACCATACAGATACTACTATACCTCTTCATTAACACACCACCACAACAACCCCTTCACCACCACAACACCAATACAACCATACAGATACTACTATACCTCTTCATTAACACAACCACCACAACACCAATACAACCATACAGATACTACTATACCTCTTCATTAACACAACCACCACAACACCAATACAACCATACAGATACTACTATACCTCTTCATTAACACAACCACCACAACACCAATACAACCATACAGATACTACTATACCTCTCCATTAACACAACCACCACAACACCAATACAACCATACAGATACTACTATACCTCTTCATTAACACAACCACCACAACAACCCCTTCACCACCACAACACCAATACAACCATACAGATACTACTATACCTCTTCATTAACACACCCACCACAACACCAATACAACCATACAGATACTACTATAACTCTTCATTAACACAACCACAACACCAATACAACCATACAGATACTACTATACCTCTTCATTAACACACCACCACAACAACCCCTTCACCACCACAACACCACCATACAGATACTACTATACCTCTTCATTAACACACCACCACAACAACCCCTTCACCACCACAACACCAATACAACCATACAGATACTACTATACCTCTTCATTAACACAACCACAACACCAATACAACCATACAGATACTACTATACCTCTTCATTAACACACCACCACAACAACCCCTTTACCACCACAACACCAATACAACCATACAGATACTACTATACCTCTTCATTAACACACCACCACAACCCCTTCACCACCACAACACCAATACAACCATACAGATACTACTATAACTCTTCATTAACACACCACAACAACCCCTTCACCACCACAACACCAATACAACCACAGATACTACTATACCTCTTCATTAACACAACCACCACAACAACCCCTTCACCACCACAACACCAATACAACCATACAGATACTACTATACCTCTTCATTAACACACCACAACAAGCCCTTCACCACCACAACACCAATACAACCATACAGATACTACTATACCTCTTCATTAACACACCACAACAACCCCTTCACCACCACAACACCAATACAACCATACAGATACTACTATACCTCTTCATTAACACAACTACCACAACACCAATACAACCATACAGATACTACTATACCTCTTCATTAACACACAACCACCACAACCCCTTCACCACCACAACACCAATACAACCATACAGATACTACTATACCTCTTCATTAACACAACCACAACAACCCCTTCACCACCACAACACCAATACAACCATACAGATACTACTATACCTCTTCATTAACACACCACCACAACAACCCCTTCACCACCACAACACCAATACAACCATACAGATACTACTATACCTCTTCATTAACACAACCACCACAACACCAATACAACCATACAGATACTACTATACCTCTTCATTTAACACACCACCACAACACCAATACAACCATACAGATACTACTATACGGTACCTCTTCATTAACACAACCACCACAATTATAACAAACCACCTTCACCACCACTACACCAAAGCAACAATACCGACCCCACAACCACCACAGAAAACACAACCCCTTCACGGGAAAGGGCTGGTCCTATCCAGAGTGAGGTTTGACATCCTCTACCCAACTTTAGCCATTTTTATCTGTCTAATTTCCTGTACTAATTTTCTTTCTAGGTGCTGGCGAGATCGCCCGGTTAGGTGGCACTGCAAGGGGGGCTGCGAACAGTGGGGGCATTGGCCCGGGAGTGCAAGCCCGTGGCCAGATGATCCCCTCCCACGCTGCCCTCTCAGAGACAGATCTCATCTCACCCTGGCTCCTTCGGGGACCCGAGCATCTGGATGGCTTCGGTCTATCGGACTAGGGATTGTTCGGGTAGACAGTCTGGGGAACAACAACATAACCCCTTAACCGCCGAGCACGTTAGTCACTGAATAATTGGATATGCTCGCTCTGGTGTCTGGGGTTTGATCCCACGTACCAGCATGGAAAGTTCTCTCAAAAAATTTCCCTGGCCATGAAGACTAGGTCTGGACGGACTGTCTCTGGGAACCCACAAAGTCTCCTGCCAATGTCTTACTCCCTCAGGGATATGTAGGCGCTCTCGTTAGCAGCCAGGATCAGTCTGTTGATCCCTTAGGATAAGATCTAGGTTAAGTCTGTGTAGTTTCAACCTCATTGGCTGCCAGCTTGAAATAAACCGATTAATAGTAGTAGTAGTAGTAG
>JBAKBP010032395.1:0-23204 GCA_037953745.1 Lithodes maja
CCGGCCTAACCCGACCACGAAGCCAAGATACTGCACAGTAGCCTTTACAAACTCGCACTTCCTCAGGTTCACCACCAGCCCAGCATCGTGCAACTTCCCAAACAGGGTCTCTAAGTGCCTTAGGTGATTATCAAAATTGTCATCATACACTATCACGTCATCAAGGTAGACCGTGCAGTTAGGGATTTCGTCACAAATATCGTTCATCAGGTTCTGAAACGTGGCAGGTGCGTTCTTAAGCCCATAAGGCATTACGTTACATTGGTAGGTCTTGCCATCTACCACAAAACCACAAACTTGCTTAGCTCGGTCCGACAGGGGTACTTGCCAGTAGCCTTTTACAAGATCAATTTTAGTAAGGTACTTTGCATTCCCTATCTTGTCCACGCTGTCGTCAACTCGAGGCAAAGGGTAAGGGTTGGTAGTGGTCAAGCCATTTAGCCTACGAAAATCTATGCAGAACCGCACCTTGCCGTCAGGTTTTGGCTGCAACGTGACGGGTGATGTCCACTTCACATAACCTTCAGTGATCATCCCTCTCTCAACCATGTACTTTAACTCCTCCCGTAAAGCTGGCAACTTTACCGGGGGCACACGGTAGGGCACTGACTTGAAGGGCACATTATCACCGACGTCCACGTCGTGCGTTACCTGAGTAGTGAGACCTGGGTGTTCGGCGAAAACAGAGGGGTATGACCTGAACAGGCCTAGGACAGCAGCACCCTGGTGCTCAGGCAGGTGACTTACAGCTTGCCTAGCCTCTTGTTCAGTATTCCCCGCCCACTGTTCCGCGGAAATGACACAGTCCCAGCTATCCTCCTCAGCAGCATGACTGTCCCCACCTCCTTCTCCACCCTGGCCGCTGCAGGCCAGCACAGGGACAGTGAGAGGCTCTGAGGGGCGTCTCACATACTCTTTCATGAGGTTAACATGACATAACTGATGTTTTTTTCTACGGTCAGGTGTTGCAACGAGATAATCAAGGTCGGACAGTTTCTTAGCCACCACATACGGCCCAATAAACTTGGCAGAAAGGGGGTGTCCAGGCAAAGGTAAAAGCAACATTACCTCCTGACCCACCGAAAACTCCCGAAGCTTCACCTTGGCGTCATACTGGTGCTTCATGACCGCCTGTGCATTAACCAAGTTATTACCTGCCGCTGCCATGCAACCTATAAGTCTCTCCCGGCTCTCAAGGATATATTTAAGTACAGACCCCGGCTTCTCTTCGCCCTCCCAGATCTCTTTCACCATACTTAAAGGTCCTCTCACATTATGGCCAAAGACTAGTTGATTTGGACTGAACCCCAGGCTCTCTCCTGGGACTTCACGTGCAGCGAACAGAACATACGGCAGACCCAAATCCCAATCAGGGTCATGTTCTGCACAGTAACAGCGTAGCATACTCTTCAGGGTCGAGTGCCACCGCTCCAAGACTCCCTGACTCTCGGGATGGTAGGCTGACGACACTACAGAACATATACCGTGCAACTGAAGGGTTTGCTTGAACAATTTGGATGTAAAATTGCTCCCCTGGTCTGACTGCACCTCACGTGGAAATCCATAACGGGAACAGAACAATAATAAGTTTTTAACAACTGCCTTTGCCGAGCCGTTTCTCATGGGGTATGCGTCCGGGTATCTCGTAGCCACATCCATGATTGTCAACAGGAATTTATTGCCACTACTAGTAGGCGGGAAAGGGCCAACCAAATCTACTACAACTTTGCTGAACGGAGGTCCGGTGACAGGTATGGGAAACAAAGGTGCCCTCGGGATTGTCTGGTTAAGCTTCCCCGTTGTCTGGCAGGTCGCACACCCAGCCACCCATGCACAGACATCAGCCTTGACCCCAGGCCACCAGAAAAACCTGCCCAATGCCGCCAATGTTTTTGTTACCCCCAAATGACCCGCCACCGGCACATCATGCGCCAGACACAATAAGGACTCTCTATACTTATTTGGAACAACCACCTGGTCTACTACCCTCGCACCGCCCTCCCACTTCGATTTGGGGTCTAGAAATCTGCGGTACAATATCCTGTTGAGCCTAAAGAAATCTCCCGGCTTCGCATCCCCATCTTCCTCCAACTCTATGGCACCATTGCTATAACGAGCTAGGCTAGCGTCTTGCAGCTGCTGCTCACTAATGTCCCTGGGCGTCAATGCATCAAGATGGTTTTGTAATAAGACATTACCCCGGCTAGTAGGCTCTACTGCCTTAGTGGCTCTCGCTACAGCTCTTGCCTCACGCGAAGTCTTACCCAACTCTGCCTTGTTACACACCATATCTGGGCCAGAGTCAACTCCCGTGTTTATTATAGGTCCAAGTACCGAATCACCGAGAAGTGCAGCAGAATCAATGTCCCTTTTCCTGCCCTTAGCAACCTTCTCCTGATCCTTCCTCCACTGTCCCCGAGGTTGAGTGCTAGGCTGTGCAGGAGCCGCAGAGCGAGATCGGGTTACCACACAGGCCATCTCATCCTGTTGGCACCTCCCAACCCATTCCCGATTCTCACCATCCATGTCGGCCGCCCTCTCGGCAACGACTAAGGGTGGAGTCCCGGAAGTGGGCACCGCAAAGTCGTTGCCGAGAAGAAGGTCGACGCCCTCAACTGGCAAACACTCAACGATCCCTACATCCAGCTCCCTGCACACCTCTCCCACTCTCAACTCCAACCTCACAAGTGGGTATGACCTCGTAGCATTTATACCCTGCACCACAACAACTCTGGCCGCATTTATCGGTTTCCCTGTGAAGTTCCTCAACAAAGTTTGCGAAGCCCCCGTATCCCTCAGCAAGTCAACCCTCCGTAGTTCACTCCCCCAGCTCACAAACCCGTGCCCCCGATGGCTACAGAAAGTGTCCCGGACAGGTGTCGAGCCTTCCGTACGCTTCTTTACCGCGTGTGCCTCAGCTGCTGACAACCTACCCCGGGCAGTTGCTGCAGCCTTCAGAGACACACCGATACTGTGAACCAATGACACCGGCTTAGCGGGAGTGTTACTAGGGCACTCACGTGAATAATGGCCTAGCTTCTGACATTTGTAACATTTCACATCCCCAATGCGCTTCTTCCCTTGTGCGGGCGAAGAAGGGGCCTGACCTTTAGTAAACGGGAGAGGCTTGTGTTTGTAGGTGTTATTAGGTGCAATGCATTTAGTGTGGTTATGTGTGTCATAGGATTTGTTATTATCGAAAACTCTGGTGGGTGGGGTATAGCGCCCCTTCTGCCCTGACTCAGCCCTCTGAGCGGCACCGCAACCACGAATCAATGATAATCTGAGGTCTGCCATCTTGGCAGCCTCCTCTACTGTCTTGGGACATTTTTCCTTAATGTTCAGCGTTAGATCGGTTCCAGTGCATTTGTAAAACTGTTCCAGATAGAAAAGTTGCTTAATTTCCTCAGCCGACTCTGCGTGCTCGGACCGAAACCAGTTATTACATGCATCTGTTAAGTCCCGTGCGTGCTCCATAAAACTGACATCGCTCTTCTTATTCACGCCACGGAACTTCAATCTATAAGTTTCGGGTTGCAGTTCGTAGGCCCGGAGCACAGCCTCCTTCACCAGTCCATACAATACACTCTCGTCCAGTGACAGTGCATCGTAGGCTTTCAACCCCTTACCCACTAGACGTGATGAAACTAATGCTGCCCATTTAACCTCCGGCCAGTCATACTCACGACACTTCTTTTCGAAACGAGCAAAAAACTCAGTCACTGCTGTCTCATCAAATGCGGGTACTAACTTAATTAAATGCGAAAGTGAGTCTGTAACCCGGTGCCCACCACCGAGATGACGCCCCGTGGTCTCTACTCTAGACTTCTCGACATCCATTTCAGCCTGGTACCTGGTTGCATCCTGATTGGCTTGGATTCTAGCAACCTCTATGCGTTCTATACTAGCCTGTTGTATCTGAGTCTCCTGCAGCTTAAACTTAGCTAGTTCTAGCTGAAATAACATCTCAGGAGACAGGCCTGGGGGGGGAGAGCACAAAATGGGGGATCCACACCGAGACGTGTTTACGGGTAAGCCAGCTTGCCCTTGAGAACCCTCCTGCTGCATCGTGCTAAGACTCGCTGGCTGAGGGCCCAGCTCAGGGGTAGAGTGGAATGGAGGCTTGGAGGGAACCCCCCAAGACCCCACTCCACCCACCGCCCCATCGCCATCACCCAACAAACATGCCACCAAATTCTTCCTGGGCCAACTGTCAGGACAGTCCCGCCCCAAAACCGTGGCTAAACAGCGAAGACCGTAACAATCAATAGCCTGCAGGCGCTGTTCGGTCAAAGGTGTCTGCAAAAATGCCCGGGCATCCCTCTCTCCACTTATAACACTCCCCTCCCTAAACATCTGTTGTACTTGCTGGTTACTAGGCTGTACCGTGTTATCCTCCCCCGTAAATGATGAGTCATTAGACATAGTGCTGGTTATACAATTGCTGTTCATAAAAAAAAAAGAAGTGCTTATTACTAATTGCAGTCTCGACTCACAAAATGTTAAAGATGCTTGAATGACTCTACTCTAGACACCCCTAACGAAACAATCTGCAAGTCCACCAATACAATAATGACACAATAAAAATTCCTCCAATATGCAAGAAAATTCTAGCCAGCTCTACTAGGTAGCATAGAATAGTTCTCCAAAAAAACATGTGATAGGATACTACTGAATCTTGTGCAAGGTCGCCATTTTGTTACGGCTGGATCGGCAATACATATTCGGGATTCTTGATCGTAGGACAGAAATGGCTTATGTGACAACGACACGCTCGATTCCAGTCCCAAATACTATATGCTCCAGACAACAAAAGCACCAACGCCCTACAGAGTTATCGTCTATGGTAACGAGGTACCTTAACTCGGCGAAAGTGTACAACAGGGGTAGGCTATGAGGCTAAACTCCCTCAGACATTTATAGGTTACGTTATTACTAAGAAATGCAATACTCAAGAAACTACGTTAATATTAAGCCTCTAATGATGTAGAATAGAAGCAGGCTAAAGGTATGACAGTGAAATGCTAAATGACAAATGTACACGCCTACTTGAAAGCGCGTGCACTAGAATAACTGTCCCCTACTAACATGCACTAGCATGTAGCATACAAGATGTTCATGATCCAGTAGATACCTAATAATACACATGGAAGGAACATAAATAGTAGTCACTTATTGTAATAATGAATCTATACTTGGAATAACTAAAAGGTTGCAGGCAACAGTACTGCGCCGGTAGCCTACTACCGCATAGGCTACTTCGCTTCTCTCACTCTGTCTCCCCTCTGAGTCCGTATGCGCCCTACGCAACGGAACTCCGGACACAGCAGCAAAACGACAGTGCAGTTAATTGATACATGAAAGTATTAATAGTGTTGTCTTGTGTGTGAGTAATGTGTATTGTAAAGTGTTACATACATAAACTTAAAGAGAGCTGCAATGCATAGTAAAATAAAGATATAACCCACTCATCATCCCCATGTGTTCTAGCTAGCAGGCCAAGTCACAGGAACAACGAGTCCCAGCACCGAAAGCGAGAACCCAGGAAAAGACTGCAGAGAACACAAGGACAGATAAATTACGTTACTCTACTATACCGGCACTACGAGCGAGCTGTAGTCTCTGGTACTACACTCGCTCCTGGCTCGGTAGGCAAATCAAGGCTAAGTCCTCGCCCCTCTACAGACAACTCCTGGGCATGGTCGGGCTCTTACACATGGCACTAGTCTAGTCACAAATTGGATGATGAGCTGGGCATATAACTCGTGAACATGTAGAACGTTCACCAACTATCCTCATCAAGAAGATCGCTGTTCACATTAACCCCTTAAATCTAATACATGTAAATATATGCTTGTCCTAAGAGTAATACGAGAGGTGAGTGCTGAAACTCCTTTAGGACCTCAAGGGAAGGGTATGCATTTAAATAGAGAGAAGAATGAAATGAGAGTAATGTCGTCAGAGAGAAAGAGTGCAACCGTGAGAAATTGGGAGAGAGGGCAAGGGATGTTAGAATCTCAAAGGTTCTAGGCAACCTGGTCATAGAGCACACAGCGAGCCTCCAGGCAATGTGCTGTACGACAACATGGGCAGCCCAGGCAGCATAGGCAGGCGGCAATGTACTACCAACCCTGTCGCACCTAGCTATAAGCGCAGGGCTGCCAACCGGTCCATACGTCTGGCAACCACCCCCCCGGCAGCATGGCGCACCGCTACCCTCTCGCTCTGAAGTCTAACTCACTCTCTCTCTCTGAATTCCTATCATCTCATCTATCAACTTCTCTATTGATACTACATATTAAATGGAAGGTCTCGACATGGCTTAAAACAAAACCCACCACTGGTTAGCACATGACGAGACCTTTGCAGAGATACAAAGAACATAGTTATACGTTGTCACACTCAATATAAGCAGCCAACACGGTACAACGCGGTACCGTGGTGGTACAGTGGAGTACCAAGGAGTACAATCAGGTTGCGTTGCCACGCACTGGGCGTCACAATATCTTATAGCACAGATTAAGTTATTATGTATAAATATAAACAGGCACATACCCCATAGCTGGGGGTGGCCGACTCGAGACAGAGCCCGAACAGGGACAACACAACATACAAAATAAAAACATAAATTCACACACATCTAGGTCGCCCAGGAGAAGACCCAGAGACCAAGGATCACTAGGGACCTCCAGTATTTGCCCGGCCCCAGACCTCTCGGAGAGGTTTCGGTCTCAGCAGGCAGACACACAACGGAGCACACCACAATGCCTGCCCAGATAATGTTATAAAATCATCCATATACAGGCCAAATACTGATCTGTTTATCGATCTATTGCCAGAAGCCTTGATCCCCGTGGGGGTGGCCACGAGTGAATCGCCTTCTTGCTGCTCTGTCATCACGCAACTGACACCCCATTCCAAATACCAAAATCACATATTACACAGACCTATTAATTGCCTACATGCCAAATTTCAAAGTCACCTAATATCCCACAGACACAACTTTAAACTATCTCCATAAAGACCTAATAATTATGCCCATGCCAACTATCCAAATCCCTTAATATTCCTTTGATACAGACCTAATACTTATCCTCATACAGACCTATTATTAATTATGCCCATACAGACCTATTAATCATCCCTATGCCATATGTCAAAGCTACCTAATAACACATAGTGATTTTGATAATTCTTTTTGTCGTTATATTATGTCGTCCCTATTTTGGTTTGTATATTTTGCAAGTTTTGCATTATAATAATCCCACAAGCACCTTACTTTGCACTATCTCCACAAAGATCTTATAATTCTTCCCATGCTAACTTTCCATATCCCCTAATAATATTGAGTGAGCGTATTGACAGGTATTTGGTCAGTTATATATACTTTGTCTGACCATGAAGCTCCTCCTCCTACTCTGCCAAGGCTTTCTTATTCTGCTGGTAACAGATAAGGTTAATTTGTCATCGTAATGCAGGAGTTAACCCCTTCTGTACCGGTGACGTCTTTTTAATTATATTCTAGCTATAGTTAGACGATTTTGTGCAGCTTAAGAAGGATCTGTGGTCGTAAAATGGGTTAAGTGCGATAGTTCAAAGCCCTTAATTGCTGGCGGCCCTCTGAAACTGAATAAAAGTCGTCTAATAGTTGCCAGAATATAATGAAAAGGACGTCACCGGTACAGAAGGGGTTAACCCTTTGAGTACCAGCGACGTGTGTTATATTTTACTCTAGCTATATTTAGACGATATTTTGGAGCTTAGGAAGGATCTGTGGTAGTTAAGAAGGTTGTTTGAGATCATTTGAAGCCTTATTATTGCTAGAGGTCCATCTGAAACTGAATAAAATCGTCTCACAGTTGCCAGAATATAATGAAAAGGATGTCACCGGTACAGAAGGGGTTAATCAATATATATAACATATAGATTACATGTTTGTGTGCTATACGTGTTTGTTTGTTCGTGTGTGTGTGTCTGTCTGTGTGTGTTAAGGGGATAGGGTTTATATTTTGGTCGATTTATTTATTTTTTTTTTTTTTTATTTTTTTTTTTTTATTTTTTTTTTTATTTTTTCCTTGCTAGCTTTAAAAAAAAACTAAAACAAAATTAGACCCCCCTTCAAGATAAATGTGTACATTTTCGGTAGAAAAATGTCCCGGCCGGAGGCCGGTTTCTCCTAAAATTACAGGCTCGCTATCGCTCGCCAGGAAAAAAATCGACACCCAAATGGCACGATAGGTCCTAATATTGATAAAGAAATGGGGTGAAAGGTCTTAAAATCGCCAATCTAATAAGTTGAACGTCATAACATCTGAAAACTAAGGAGGTTAAACATGAGGAAGAAGGGAGACCAGAAAAACGACCCATCTCCCCTTAACAGCCTAACCCTTGGTAAACATAATCATGAGAGTGCATCGATGGAGTAAACTGCTTAGCGATTATACTCAGAGCACCTTCAATCGATTACTATCCCCCGCTTAACACCTATTCTGGCACCCCCTTAGTATGCATGCCAAGTATGGGCTCTCCATCTTGAAAACTGAGGGAGTTGGGGAGGGGGGGGAACATCACTTATTAATTCGACTATACATAATATCTTCACTAACCCCCTTCTCGTAGGTGTGTCCCTGGCCTCACTAGTGTACCAGTTTCAAGCCGATGGTATACCGGACAGCACCACCCGCCTGCAGCTTAACCTTAGTCATGTGGTAAGTGGGGGTAGGCCACAAATTATTAACCCCTTCACTGTGGGCGACGTGATGGTACGTCCTATGTATAAAAGGCCCATACTGCAGGAGACATCACATTTTTCCTTTGCCCCTCAACTTTCCCTTCATAATTGCTGAGGGGCACAGGGCCTTGAATGGGGCTTTGGTTTCCCGAGCGTTTCCGCACCCTACTCAGCTCCTCGCCTTGGAGTGGCTTCGGTCACCTGCGCTTTATTAGTGGTAAGCAGGTAGGGTTCTGTGGGGGCGCTTGGTTATGGCCTTGGCCTTGCTCGGGACCTTGGGGCTACTCGGTCAGACAGCCTGGGGAACAGCAACAACAACAACAACTGCAGGCAACGTACAGTTCCCTGCAAACGTCCATGAACACTCAGCCAGGGATACCCCTTGACTATTCTGCGCAAAAAGGGCCTGGTTGGCGTTTCCTTTAGGACTATCCTCTTTCACCCACCCTACTTATTTCACCTAGTGGGTGAAAGGGTATGGTCATAAAGTAACCGAGAACCATGCCCATTTTACGTGGAATATTCAAGGGGCATCCTTGGATGAGTGTTCAGGGACTTTTGCAGGGGACTGTAGCCTACCATACATTTTGGTACTACCAGCCAAGTTGCTTGCTCCGACCAGCCCCACTTGTTGCCAGACGTTTCCACCAGCTTCTATGCTTGCCACCCATATCTATTTCAGTCTGCTCCATGCAGTGGTTGAGAGAAGGTGTGTTTCCAAAGAAGATGTGATTTAGAAGCTGAAATACAACAAAAACAGGGCTCATTTTATATTTGTTTGTGACAGCTATATACCAGGTACAAATGTGAGGTTAATTTCATGCTACAGTCAATAACTCATACTGTCTTCTAAACACAAAATTTGATATAATAACTGATTATTTCATCAAGTTATTGCAATTGTAAAATATGAAAGAGAAAGGTAGAGAGAAGGTATTATTACACTTGGTGAGTGGCCGCGAGCGGAACCAGAAGAAGAAATCTTTCACTCCATATTTCCAAGGCCACGAGGCTCTGAATGAAGAGTGAATACTTTTATGGGGATAATTCAATCCAATCTTTACATTGGCACTTGTTTGTATTAGGACAGGGCTACAGATACTGTATAGCGCTAGGGCAATTATAACTGCTAGAGCTAGGATGTGAACCATACAGGCAGGAGGTCTAGTCACCTATACCACAACGAAGGTTAAAAGAAGGAATTTGGTACTTCTACCTCTGTTCCTCTCCAACCTCATCTCGTGTGGGGGACAAACAATCTTTTAATCGAAATCTGACTCCCCTAAGCATGACAAGTTATTTATTTGATAACAAATATAACTTGCTAGGGCCAGGATTCGAACCATACAGTCAGGTCTAGTGACCTATACCACAACGGAGGTGGTACGAAACTTTAAAATAATAATAATATTAATAAAGCTAATACAAAAATATATAATAATAATAATAACAACAACAAAAATAATGATAACAACAGCAATAATAATAATCATAATGAGCCGTTAACCCTCTTATAAGCTCCCCCTACAGGTTCCCCCATCAGCCAACACCACCACCAACACCACCACCACCAGCCTAGCCTCCTTCACCGTCTGCGTGTGGTTCTACTTCACGTCGTTCCAGGCTAATAAGAACATAGTCACCACCATCATCAGCCTAGCTACCTCGAACTACATGGCTAATGCCTTCATGCTTTGTGAGTTGCTAGATTGAATGTTTTGAAAAAAACATTCAGTTTGCTCCCTAGCTTAACCCGTTCCGTACCGGTGCCGTCCTTTGAACTTTATTGTGGCTACTATTAGACAATTGTAATTAGTTTAAAAAGGGCCTCCAGCAATAAACAGGCTTCGAACTATCTCCCTTAACCCTTGTTACTACCACAGATCCTTCTTAAACTGTACAATATCATCTAAATATAGCTAGAATGAAATACAAAAGTCGAGCTGGTACAGAAGGGGTTAAGAGAGGAAGGGTCTATTAATTTGTATATATATATATATATATATATATATTATTCCTAAGCTGTAGGCCTATAAAGTCGTCTAATGATAGCCAGAATAAACTGTCAAAGAGCGTCATCCTCCTCAAGGGGTTAATTAATTGATGATTACTCAATATTACGAGCTAAAATATGCATAATTTAATCCTAATGTATGTGGAAATAATCAACAAACAGATATTACTTAAGGCGGTAGGGTTTAATTTTTGGTATATCTATTTATTGATTTTTTAAATTTTTTGTTTCCTCACTAGACCTCCATCAAGCTTAAAAAGACACTCCCTAGACCCCCCTTTGAGATAAATTCGCACATTTTTCGGTAGAAAAGTGTCCAGGCCGAAGACCGCTTCCTTCTAAAATTGCAGGCTCGCTATTGCTCGCCAGGAAAAAATCGACACCTAAATGAGGCAAAAGGTCCTAATATTGACAAAGAAATGGGGTGAAAGGTCTTAAAATCGCCAAACTAATGGAACACGTCTTAAAATGTCAAAACTAATGGGTCTAAACATGAGGGAGAAGGGAGTCCAGATTTCGATACTGTGGCTCCGATACGTCTCTTTCCAAGTGTTCTGTGACGCCCGCTCTATGCCCCTTTAATCTTCTATCTATCTATCTATTGCCCGACGCCGTGATCCCCGAAGGGGTGGCCACGAACGAACCGCCCCCATGCACCTCTGTCCCCAGTCAGTCGACGCCCCTCCCCCCAACCAGCACCGCCTTCGTTCATGTAGTTCCTCACTCCATCCTTCCACCTCATATTCGGTCTACCTCTCCCCCTCTGTCCCTCCACCTCGCTCTCGTACACCCTCTTAGTCATTCTCTCGCTTTCCATACGTTCCATATGGCCGAACCATCTCAAGTTGTTCCTTTTCACACTTTCCAGCACATCTACCTCCACACCACACCTCCTTCTTACTTCCTCATTAGTCTGTCTATCCCTCCATGTAACTCCGCACGCACTCCTTAAGTAATTCATTTCCACTGCTCTCACTCTTGGTCTGAGTCTCTCAACCAACGTCCATGCTTCGCTTCCGTAAGTCAGTGTCGGGATTACCACACTGTCATGCAAGGACTTCTTCACTTCCATACTGACCACCCTATTTCTTGTTACTGCTTTTAGCGTTCCTACAACCCTCTTCCCCTGTTGTACCCTCTCCCGCACCTCTTCATCCATAGTCCCATCTTTACTCAACACACTGCCCAGATACTTAAAAGAGTTGACGATCTCCATAGCCTGACCGTTCAGCTTCACCTCACACTCTGTGACTTCACCCCTTTCGAAGACCATAACCTTGCTCTTCCCCGTATTTACCTTCAAATTCCGTTTTTCGCACACAGTTCCAAACTCATTTACCAGACCCTGCAACTCCCATTCATTATCACTCATCAGAACTGTATCATCCGCAAACAGCAGTATAGGTAGCTTCCACTCAATTCCCTCCCTTTTCAGCGATACACCAACATCCACTGCTCTTGATAGTATTTCTTTCATAACTCCATCCATATATACAGTAAACAACCACGGGGACATCACACACCCCTGTTTCAAACCAACATTCAGGTCAAAGAACTCGCTCTGCTCACTCTCCACACGTACTGCCGCCTTTGCACCCTCATACATGCTCTTCACTGCTTTCAGCAACTTGCCCTCTACTCCGTATATTCTAAGTACTTTCCACAAACCTTCTCTATCCACTCTGTCATAGGCCTTCTCCAAGTCCATAAAGGCAACATACACCTTTTGTTTCTTCTCCAGATACTTCTCCACAACACAATTCAGGGTAAAAATCTGATCTACACATCCTCTTCCCTTCCTAAAACCTCCCTGCTCGTCGCCTATCCATTTCTCCGTTCTCACTCTCACTCTCTCAATCACTACCCTACTGTATACCTTCCCTACTACGCTTAGAAGACATATTCCTCGGTGGTTACCACACACTCCTCTTTCCCCTTTGCCCTTATATAGGGGAACTATTATGCCAGTCTTCCAGTCATCGGGTGCACTCCCCTTCTCCCATGCTAGTTTGCACATTTTCCATACCCATTCTATCACTATCTCACCACCATACCTCAACATTTCCCCACACACTCCATCTGTTCCTGGTGCTTTCCCCAACTTCACTCTTTTCATGGCTTCCCACACTTCTGACCTCCTGATCCCCACCTCCTCCTCCACTACTTCTCTTCTTCTCCCTCCCATACCATATCCAGCTATGTTTGCTGGCTCTTCATTCCTTTCATTTAGCAACTCACTGAAGTACTCCCTCCATCTTTCGACTCTCTCTTGCTTCTCGGCTAGCATTCTCCCATTCTTATCTTTCACACCCTTACTGTTTCCCTTGCTACCTTCCCTAACTTTCTTGACTTCTTTCCAGAACAGTTTCTTACTCTCCCTCCATTTTACACTCAGATTCCTTCCAAATTCCTCATCTACTCTACGGGTTAATCTTACCTATTCAAATTCTTATAAATATGCCGCACAGTACCGGTGACGTCCTTTTCATTGTATTTTGGAGACTATTAGTCGATTTTATTCAGCTTAAGAAGGACGTTAACCCATTAAAAGATTACAAACTATCTCAATTGATCCTGTTAGCTACCATATATCCTTCCTTCGCTGCATAAAATCGTCTAAATATAGCTAAGATCAAATATAAAAGACGTCACCGGTACAGAAGGGGATTTATTCCTAAAGTCGGTGATACACAAGCGCATTTTCCGGCAATTTTTGACGAGCAAGTTTTTTCTCGTACTATTTGGAAGCCTTTCTCATTGGAATCGGACACTAGATTGCAGGTAAATATTATTATTTTAGGTAGTTAAATTCTTATGGAACTTAAATTTTGAAGCTGCCAGACGACGATTGCCCGTACAAATTGAAGGAAAAATCGCTCGTGTGACACCGCCTTAAGTATAACGTGTAACATTTATTTATTTGGTGTTCTACAGCTGGAAAAGAAGATAGGATGAATTTGCTCTACCAGGAAGACTTTAAAGTTAGTGTCAAGGGTAAATTTAGACTGCTGTGGTGGCATCCAGCGTGTGTGGTGGTGGAGGAATCCGGACTAACACTTTACTCTCTGGAGGGCAGCACCAGTCTACCCGGACCACTTCCACCACTACCACTGACCGGGTCGCTGGTACTGGGGCAGGATCAGGACAGCCTTGATGGGGGCTACGTACCACTCCAGGCGTTCATGGGCAGGCTGACCAGACTACAAGTGTGGGACTTTGCTCTGGGTCAGGATCAGGTGCAGGACTGGCTGGCCTGTGGGGTCATACAGGAGGCCTTCTTGGCTTGGGATGATGAGGATGTGCCCTGGATGCTTCATAACGAGACTGGAAAACTGGAAATTATGGAGGATATCAAGGATCCTTGCAACCCAGACCACCGCCCCAATCTACTACTGTTCACAGAAAAGCGAGATTTGCAGTCTGCCTACGATTATTTAAAGCAAAACAACCTTTATATGGCAGTACCTCGAGACAGGCAAGAGTCAGGAGAGGTGGTTCGCCTGTTGAACAATTATGGCCAGACTTGTACCAATGACTTCTATGCAGGACAATATATATGGTTGGGTGCAAGACACTCATCAGATCCCAGTCTCAAACCAGCACACCTCAACTTCATGAACATGAATACTAATACCTCTCTTGCATACACTCCCTGGAAGAATATGACACGGAAACAATTGCAGATGGGTTCTGGGTTTAAATGCTGCCCAACAATGGATGCTAATGGCTTGTGGCATATATCACCTGATGAAGTCAACCTATGCTTCGTAGGAGTGGAGGTAAAGGCAGGCAAACCTTATCACTTAACGAGTAAATGTGGTTCCAACGACGCAGAGTTTGATTATAGCTTCATCCTGACTGGGTACCATCAAGGATCACTTTACTTTTATGGGAGCAATAACCTGCGCATTTGGAGTTGGAAATACTAAATGGGAGGTTCGCGATCTTACGCTGAATCTCACACTGGCTACGACTAGGGCAAATCATCTTCCCCTGGGTCACCGTGCTTGGAAACTTGGAAGGGGTTTATGTAGATCCAAAAAAAACTCTACGGAGGTCCTCATTCTCTCAAACTGCCTCGGCTTCACCTGCACTGATGGCAGGTGTTTGGAATGGGAGAGGCGATGTGACAAACAGGCGGACTGTGAGGATGGTAAGGATGAACTAATATGTCACACGGCAGAATACAGCACACCCCAAGCCATTCTCAGTGCTCCGCATGAACCTATCGTCCTAACACTCCATATACAAGTGCGACGAGTATCTTCCGTGGATCTGGTCCGGATGGAATTCCAAGTGGACTATGAGCTGGATCTCATGTGGAAGGATACAAGACTTCAATATCGTAACCTGAACAACTACACTGCACTCGCCTTTAAGGAAGAAAAAACAAAGGTATGTACTGTACAATTATACTGTATATGCAGTATATATACAGTATATATATATATATATATATATATATATATATATATATATATAGAGAGAGAGAGAGAGAGAGAGAGAGAGAGATTCACCTAATGGCACCTAAAGACATAGAAGTGACAAAACAATAGGGCAAAAAGTCTTAACAAATATAATGGGCTAGCGTCTTAATATCTCAGAACTTATGGGGCTAAGCATAAGGGAGCATAGTGTCCAGAAAAATACCCTAAATGGATAGAACGACATACAGTAGATACATTGACAAGTGTGGTGCCTGGTGATGGGCTGGTCTATCAGCATGAGAGTTGAGCATTCTCTGCCATACCCATAGCATACTCTGACTGTTCTTTCACTTTCTAGCTCTCAAGTGGCGGCATCTCTTCCGTTGATTGACCTCTCTACTGCCAACCTAGGTTGGCAGACTGGGTGCCAAAGCGTCACATTTTTCCCTTGACCCTCATCTTTCCCTTCATAATTGTTAAGGAGCACAGGGCCCTGGGAGGAGCCTTGGTGTCCAGGTGTTTCTGCACCCTCCTCAGCCCCTCGCCTGAGAGCAGCTTCGGTCACCTGGGCATTCTTTAGTGGTAAAGCTGGGAGAGTTCTGTGGGGGCACTCAGTTATGGCCTTGGCCTTGTTCGGGACCTTGGGGCTGCTCGGCCAGACAGCCTGGGGATCAACAACAACAACAGGTGTGGTGGTATTGCAGGTGTGGATGAGTGGTGTTACAAGTTTGGTGCTGCAGATATAATGATGTACGTTTACTACTAAGTTTGGTGTTGCAGGTTTGGTGGCCAGGACTGATAGTGGTAAACTCTAATGACCCAGCCTATAAGGACATGCCCCAGGTCATCATTCTGCGGGAGAGCCAAGGCAACCATACAGTTACAGGTATCCTATATACAGTTCCCCTATATACAGTTACAGGTACCCTATATACAGTTACAGGTACCCTATATAAACTATATGTAATCCTGTATTACGAAATAAAAATTTATTGATTGATCGATTGATATATACAGGTACCCTATATATAGAGTTACAGGTACCCTATATACAGTTACCCTATATACAGGTACCCTATATACAGTTACAGGTACCTTATAATTATATGGTTACCATATATACAGGTACCCTATATACAGGTACCCTATATACAGTTACAGGTACGGTCGAGGTTAATAAGTGTTGTCAGATATTTCACAAAGTTTCGAACACTGACTAATACTGATGGATAAGCACTTTTCCCAGGAACTATAAAGATACCAATAACACTTGTTGAGCGAAAACCACTGGAATCTATGACAACACTTATTACCCCCGATTGTACCCTATATACGGTTACCATATATACAGGTACCCTATATACAGTTACAGGTACCCTATATACAGGTACCCTATATACGGTTACCCTATATACAGTTACAGGTACCCTATATACAGTTACAGGTACCCTATATACAGTTACCCTATATACAGTTACAGTTACCCTATATAAAGTTACAGGTACCCTATATACAGTTACAGGTACCCTATATTATCTATATACAGTTACAGGTACCCTATTTACAGTTAAAGGTACCCGACATACAGTTACATGTACTGTACCCTACATACAGTTACAGGTACCCTACACACAGTTACAGGTACCTACATAGTTACAGGTACCCTACATACAGTTACAGGTACCCTATATACAGTTACAGGTACCCTATATACAGTTACAGGTACCCTATATTATCTATATACAGTTACAGGTACCCTATATACAGCTACAGGTACCCTATATTATCTATATACAGTTACAGGTACCCTATATACAGTTACAGATACCCTATATACAGTTACAGGTACCCTATATAGTTACAGGTACCCTATATTATCTATATACAGTTACAGGTACCCTATATACAGTTACAGGTACCCTATACACAGTTACAGGTACCCTATATACAGTTACAGGTACCCTATATAGTTACAGGTATCCTATATAGTTACAGGTATCCTATATTATCTATATACAGTTACAGGTACCCTATTTACAGTTACAGGTACCCCACATAGTTACATGTACTGTACCCTACATACAGTTACAGGTAACCTACATACGGTTACAGGTACCCTATATACAGTTACAGGTACCCTTGAGAATATTCTAGTTCCACTCGCTCCCATACTTACTGTGTTAGGGTGAGCTATAGTGAGTGAAAATTAGCTAAAACACCCCACAGTGGTGTATTCTTCCCCAAAGAAGGCCCCGTAGTCAAAGGGTTAACAAAAAAAGCGCCTGTTTTGAGCAACATGCAGTATAGTAGAGGGATATGACATGATTGTGATGGGTAGTTCAGCTGTAATATATGTGTACTGATGGGACGTAGGTGTAAAACAGCTTCATCAGGTCAATGGATATGCGAAACTTTGTCAATAAAGTGCTCCTTCTCTTATGGTGATTATGTTCATTCTAACTATTCTTGGTATATTTTTATCAATAATAGTACTGTGTAACCCAAGGTACGACCCAAAGTATATCTTGGTATGACCGGCAGACACGCTGTACTCCGGTGCCAAGAACTGCCTACAGGTGACCTATCGTGTACAGCTGTCCGCCTACTGTGACTTCCTGCTGCACCGCTTCCCATGGGTCCGGCAGCAGTGTCAAGTGGAGATGGAGGTCAGTAATTTGTCCTATAGGTTCAGATTTGTATTTATTTACTTGCTTGTTTATTTATGTATCTATTAATTATTTATTTTTTAAATTTCCTTCCTATACCTCCATCAAGCTTAAAAATATTACCCCAAGACTCTCCTTTGAGACAAAGTTGGTTAAGTTGCACATTTTGTCGGTAGAAAATTGCCCCGGCCAAAGACCTGTTCCTCCTAAATTGCAGGCTCGCTATCAAGGAATCAGCCTCAGGCGCAGGCTTGCCGGATATTTTATCTCTTGGGAATACTGGTCCAGTGGGATAAGACCATCAACATGCCTTGAATGGAATGGCCCACCAGACTAGATCAGTGTCCATCATGATGAACATATAACAAAGCCCCTAGGACGTATGAGACTGTGGTGGGCTGGATCTGTTAGAGTGAGAGTTGGTGGCCTCTACTACCCATAGCCATTTCTGACTTTACCTTTTTCATCATTCTTATTTCTAACTTTTTTCTTGAGAGTGGTGAAGGAAGTGGGGCCATAATGGTGTACCCCATGGTTCCTTAATGTCTTACTCTCACAGCCCATGGGCACAAGTTGGCATTTCTCTCTCTGGTGTAGGGATGCGGCGACCCCACCACCCGCCGCTTTGGTGGTGCAATCAGCTTCTGGAGCAGTGGACCACTGGTTCCTATCTTCAGAAAATTCCTGTGATTGGTATGCTTCCAGCCAGGGCCCCACTGGGGTAAACAAAATAGTAAAACAGTGGTGGAACTGCCATCCGGGTGAGTGACTGCTTTGGGTCTGCTCCTTCTGTGCTAAGGGTCATAGTCCACTTAGTAGAAATTGTACTGTAGAGTGGGTCAGTGGAGTCATGTCTGGGAGCCTGGAGGCAGTTTCTGCCATGGCCATCCCTTTTGGGGCGCTTCCTCTGGAAGCAGGGCGTCAGATTGATGATGATCATGTATGGGTTCAGAAGTGTGTTAAGCCCCCCAAACCAACTTTAATATTTGAGGGTGGTCAGTGCAGTGCAGAGGATTCACGACCCCGATGAATGTCTTTCTGATGCAATATCTGGAGGGGCTTTTAGGCTGGACTTGAAACATTCAAATTATCTCAGATGATGATCAGCTAGCTTTTCTATCTTGAGAGCTTTGGAGACGACAGGTAAACATGGTGGTTCTCTTACAAAGTTAAGAGTGGCCTGCTAGCGTTGTGATTCGCTGTGATGATTACACATACTAATTTTCGGAAAGGCGCTCCGGCAGTACTGTTTATACATCCCATATTCCCACAATCCTCAGTTCACAGTCTTCTTCTTTCTCACACAATCTTTATCTCTCTCACGTAAGCTTCACCTCTTGCACAAACTTCAACTCCCCCACTATCTTCAACTTCTCACTATCTTCAACTTCTCACCATCTTCAACTCTCCCACAATCCTCAACTCCCACAGATACCTAATGTGAAGGACCATGCGCTAGTGTTCAAAGACAAAGGAGACAAAATGGTGAGAAAGGCACTCCAAAACTATTTTATACATCCTTCAATCCTCAACTCCTGCAGATACCGAATGTGAAAGACCATGCGCTAGTGTTTGACCCTGCGTCCAGCGTGCGGAGTTCCGTAGGAAACAAGATGGTAGGGTCATACAAGCTGGTGGAACTGGCCCTACAGTACAGAAACCACACCCATCAGTTCACTCTCTTGCTCACCTTACACCAGCAGGCAGAGTATTATATGTGGACTGTTTACTTCCCTACCGCCCTCCTTATGTGCATCAGGTAAGTATTCTTTGGATTTTATTTCATATTTAATTTTCTTACTTATTATATTGTAAAACTTGCAAAATAAACAAACCAAAACTTGGACGAACACAGTAAAAAGACAAAACCACTTATCAAAATCGCTATGTGGAAACAACGCTTAAGTAAAATAATAATTTATAAATAAAAGAACACAATCCACCAAATGTACATTACTACATGAGCAAGTTAATCTGTTTCCCAAGCAAAATAATCGTACGTATTATAACAACGCACTAGCGTCACGTTCAAGGAATTAGTCAATTTGTCTAATCATTAGGCTACCATAGTGCAGTTGAGTATATTTACATGCTTAGACTAATATTCAGTATTCGAGTATGAATAATATGTCGTAGGCTTGTGCATAAACCTTTAACTGTCTTCATAGCGTAATGCTTAGTGCGCAGAATTTCGGTGTGAGTATCCTAGGTTTGAGTCCTTGGAATACCACATAATTATATTCATTAGTTTCATTGATTTCATTAATTAGGTTTATTTGTAAGTTAAGGGGAGGCAGTTGGTTTTTCGAGTTCTCTTCCTCCCTCATGTTTAGCCCTATTCGTTATGAGGTTACAAGACATTTGCCCCATTAGTTTGGCAATTTTCAGACCTTTTGCCCTATTTCTTTGCCAATATTAAGACCTTTCGTGCCATTTAGGTGTCTATTTTTTTCCTGGCGAGCGATAGCGAGCGTGTATTTGAAGAGGAATTGGCCTTCGGCCGGGACATTTTTCTACCAAAAAATTTACAAATTTATATCGAAGGGGGGTCTTGTGGGTGTTTTTTTAAGCTTGATAGAGGTTTAGAGAGCAAACTAAACCCCTTCCTTAAAACATTGAGCCGAACCAGTAAATTATGCTGCACAATACCATCTGAGCTCCCTTAACCCTTATATTCTACATTTCTAACAGCTACGGGACGTTATACCTGCCAGCTTCCCGGTTCCCCGAGCGAGGCGGGATGAGCCTCACCACCCTCCTGGTCCTCATCTCACTTTACACCGAAACCTCCTCCATCCTCCCGGAAACCAGCTACCTCAAACTCATCGACGCTTGGTTTGTCTTCTCCATTAGCTTCCTCTCGCTCATCATCACGGTTCATCTGGCTACCTGCAAGAGTGACAGTGGACCGAAGGCCCTGAAAACTTCAGGGAGAATTGGAGTTTTTGGGCAGGCAGATGGTGAAGAGGCAACAGGGGTTCTTGGGCTCCGGTTCAGGCCAGGTCAGGTGAAGGTATTGAGGGGTAAAGGGGTTCTTGAGCCCCCGGTTGTTGATCGGAGGAGGGTTTGGTTAGTTCGGGCCAGACGCTTCATCTGCCCAGCTGGCATACTCTTCACTCTTGGCTATGTGGCAGTCGTTTTACTGTGGTAAGCGACCAATGAATATAACCCTTAACCCCTTCAGCACGATGACGCAATTATCAACATATTCTGATTACCATTAGACGATTTTCTTTTGCTCATAATCTACCTCTGGGACTCAAAGGGGTAAATACAATCTCAATAAACCCTCTGAATAACATAGATCCTTTTTAAATTGTATAAGATCGTCTATTGTTAGCACAACTCAGAGGTAAAAAGACGTCATGGTGCTGAAGGGATTAAAAGAATCAATTACGCATTTCTTTTCTGTGCCTGGCTATCATTAGATGATTTTATTCAGTTTAAGAAGAGTAGCCTATGTAGAAGTCAGGGTTAATTGATAAAAAATATATAAATAAATAACAAAACTATATACTGTATATATATATACTGTATATATATATATACAGTACCGGTATATATATATATATATATATATATATATATATATATATATATATATATATATATATAATTTATATATAAATATATCCCGGCCAAAGGCTGTTTTTTCCTGAACTGCAGGCTCGCTATCTCTCACCCAGGAAATAGTAACCGCATGAATGGGACACAATGTCTTAAATTCGACAAGCGAATGGGGTGAAGCAGGGATAAACTTAAAGGCCGCTCGGATTAAATAATGCTACACAATACTGTCAGCAAGGGCGTCTATCTTGGGGGTACGAGAACCCCTCCAAAATGACACACAATTCAAGCGACACCCTCGGGAGTAGGGGTTGGTGGTGTCTTCAAAAGTGTCATTGAACCAGTCCTTGGTAGTCTGGTTGGAGCATATAAACAAGGTGTGTAAAAACAGTAATGCGCCTACTGGGAGGAAAGCCATTATTGCAGCACCCATAATGACCCTCCCTATGATGAGACATACAATCTCTGACTCTTGGTCCACGGTCCATAGATCGTTTAGAAGGGAGAATGTGAACAAAGAACATATGTGGAGCGTTAGCCAGACTAGTAACATGTAATATATTGTGTAGTTGCCACGCCCAACACAGTTAGCTATGTAATCACAGTGGTGGTCCCATGTGTCCACACAATGATCACAGTCGTAGCAGTGAGAGGTGCGGGGGGGACGATGATGGCGACAAATATTGCACCATTTAGACTCTATAGTCGGGATCACTATGATCACTATGGAGTTTGTTGGCTGGGTTTTATCTATTTCTGTATTGGGGCCTTTGGGTACAACACCTGGGTACAACACCTGGGTCTTTTAATAGCAAATATATAAAATACAGTAACAAATAGTGTATTAACTGCAACCAGGATGGGAACGTATATACCTAATGTGTGATACAATGACACACACGGGAAAACAAAAAACAAAGTAGTGGAAACCAAAAAAAAAACCCACCCAAAAACACAATACCTAACAGAACACTTACGTGTGCACATGTTGTTAATGTTAAGGTATAATACAAGCAATTCAAATTATATTAGTTTACTATGTGTTATAAGTATCTATATAGAGAATACACACAACACGAAAGGCACGCCTTCACACACTTCCTTGCGGCTCGAGCTCAAACTTGCGAATGATGCATCTATAATATTAACAGTTTGACGAAATTAATGGAAACAACTTCTGTATACGATTTTAAAAGTTCATATATATAGTAGTCACGTATATATATTTTAATTGCATATAAATGGATATAATTGATTAAAATATCGTAAATTAATTAATACAAAAAATGCAGATATGAAAGATTTATATCAGTTAGTCAATTTATAAAAGCATTTTCTATGAAGCATAATAGGAAAAGAAAATTTATTTTTAAACGTAGAATAAATTAAAAAAAATATCGCGCACACGTAGGCCTACAATACGAGCTATATTGAGCTTGTAACTTAGAAGAAATCGGCCTTCAAGACATTTTGTATCGGAAAATGTACAAATGTAGCTTGAATGGGGCCTAGGTGACGTTGTGACACTGTACATGAATATATATATATATTTATTTATTTATTTGTGTATCTATTTATTTACTTATTTATATACAGTATGTGTTGTTTAGTCATCCATTTAATGACTTATATATGTATGTGTTGTTATAGATTAGTCCACTATTAACCATCTATAATATTGTGTGTATAAGTAGGTTATATACAATGTTCTTATATATTATTGGTCATAATACTTCAGCTCTAAACAACAATATATAGAAGTACTGATGATAAAAATGTTCCTCAGTATCGTAAGACAG
>JBAKBP010032396.1:0-23203 GCA_037953745.1 Lithodes maja
GTTGCGGTTGAACCAGTACAATTGCAACGGAGACGTGGAACGCCTAGGTGGTCTTTCTGACTGTGTACCGTGGGAGTTTAGCACTGTGTTGCGAGTGAGGGCTTTTGCCTGTGCCACCCAACACTGTGCTATCTCATTTGCTTGACTTTGAGAGGATCGCCAGGAGAGAACCAGATACTAGTGATCTGGATCTCTCAAGAGAGCATCCCGTCAATTACCGTAATTTGGCCGCACAGTCTTAAGGACCTCGCTAGGCTACGAGCCGCTTGCTCAGCCATTGTCTCTTAACCTTAGATATCCCAGCTAGACTTTGCTCGACCAGCAGATACAGTATAGTATTGAAGCTTCTCCTTATGTATATTATTGTTTAAGCACTATTGATTTCATGCGTGGCACGCTTAGCTACTTCAGAGATTAGTGGCCCACGAGCACAATCTTAGTAGGCTATTGCCAGTGCATTGTCGGAGTACTTCTTCTTAATGTTTGCCATATCCTATTGCTTATTCTTATAATTCTTCTTATGTCAATTTAAAGCCTTTAATTACCAGTGAGTTATTCATTAAATTGCTGTTCAAAATCCGCTTACTTCTTATGAGTATTCGAGAAGCATCTAACTTATCAGAAGATTCCTTGCTTGATGCTCGAGGACTATTGTTTAAACGTAACGTAATAGTGCCGATCCGAAGTAGAGGGTGGAGGACTTCTTAAGTTCTTAGTTCAAGGGTGGATTACTTCGGCTTCGGCCAACACTATTCTTTAGTGTTGTAGTACTTTCTTCTTTGTTTGATTGTTGACCAGACTAGATAACTCCCGTCTTGTTATTAGTCTGTTGTGTGAAACGCTAGTACCGAGTTCTTGTATACCCCGTTATAGCAGATAGAACTCTGGAGGGTAGTGGCGTTTTTTGTTCGGCTGGCAGTACTCTGGGGTTGGGATCGTGTGTTTCCGTTGTGGCAGCGAGCCATACTCGAGTCCTGTGTAAGAGCCCTAGTGTACCCGAGTGCCCGGTCGTAACAATGGCGACCTTGCTTAGGATTTTGTGAACAGTATAATTTTTTGCAGAGTTGTACAACATTTGTTTGTTCGTACTTTAGCGTACATATTGAAGAATATTTTTTTTTTTGTAAGGCAATTAGGAGAGCATTTAAGAGACTCCAGTTAATTTAGTAATTAGTGCTTGCATAAGGGAGTTTAACACTTTTGTCTCGAGAATTTTTTGGTGAACTTCAGTATGTCGGGCCCTAGTATTGACGAGGAGCGAGAGATGCTATTTGAGGAGGTGCCGTTAGTAACTAGTGAGGAGGATGCTAGACTTTTTGTGAGTAAGCAGTACCATGTGACGGAGGAGAGGCTGACTGGGGTGAATGTTTATGGCTTGCACCTGATAGCCAAGGTTTTGGGTCTATCCAATGTAGGAGGGATGTCCAAGGGGGAGCTGATTTCCTGGGTGTTGCGTGGGCGACATGGGGTTTCGGAGGAGAGGGCGTTTGGGGGGGTTCCTCCCCAGATCCCCTCTCACTCGACTCCCACAGTGCCGTCCACTCAGTTGCCGGAGGTTAGCACTCTCCCACAGAGGGATGAGCATTGGAAGATTGGAGTGCCCTCGGGCGGTGCGTATGGTGGTTCCCCAGTTCTTGCCCCCCCTCCTTCAGTAGTGGCAGCTCCCTCTTCCGGCCTGTCTCCTGAGATGATATTTAAACTCGAGCTTGCTAAAATGGAGAATGAGGCTAGGAAGCAGGAGAATGAGACTAGGAGGCAGGAGAATGAGACTAGGAAGCATGAGATTGAGGTTAGGAGGCAGGAGGATGAGACCAGGAGGCACGAGGCTGAGCTTAGGTACGACTCAGAGAAATATTGTGCTCAAATAGATTTAGATAAGACTCGTGCAGAGTCGACAGGGATTCGGATGGGCCGTGAGGGCCAAGTAAGAGAACAGTCCTTGTCCCACTTAGTCAAGTTGGTGCCGGCATTTAGTGAAACTGAAGTCACAGAATTTTTTAATCGTTTTGAGAAGAAGTGTAGGGAGCATAATTGGCCTGAAGAGAAGTGGGCAGCTCTAGTCTCCTCAAGACTTACGGGTAAGGGTCTGAAGGCTTATGATGCACTGCCTTTAGAGTCTTGCATTGACTACCCAGTATTGAAGAGAGCTGTCCTACGGGCATACGAGTTGCAACCAGAAACATATCGATTGAAGTTTCGGGGTGTTACGAAGACTAGGGAGGCGACCTTTCTTGAACATGCCCGGGACTTAAAAGATGCACTTGCTAACTGGACACGTTCTGAGAAAGCTGAGACGGCCGAACAGTTGACTGAGCTGTTTCTGCTCGAGCAGTTTTATAAGTGTACTGGTGCAGATATGACTTTAACTATTAAAGAAAAGAACCCTAAAACTCTACAGGAGGCAGCTGAGATGGCTGACCTCCGGCTATCATTAATTCGTGGGTGCGGGTCTGCCCAGCGTAGTGAGGCAGGTAACAAGGGGCGTGACACCCCACCCCCCGAGTTAGTGATATACATTATGCAAACAAGTACAAGAGCTATGATACCAAGACTGACCACAAGACTAACACCGTCCCATTTAAGAAGGGGCCGGGCCCTTCCCAGTACCAAGGGAAGCCCAGAGGGGAGTTGGAGTGTTATCTTTGTCATGAAAAGGGGGCACTTTGCAAGAGTCTGTCCTAGCAAACCACCTACAGCAGCTGTGTCTTTGGCCTGCCAACATTGGTGTGTCTCCGAAGTCTTCTGAGTTTGCCCGGGGCAGTTCGTCAGAGGCTGAGGCACAGCCAATGCAGAAGCACCTGGGAGGCTCGAACCCTGCTCAGGATGTTTTTGCGACCATAGAGGACGGGGTTGCGTGATGTGGGCGGGGCGCAAGCATGGAGTAGAGGTCTTGCGTGATACAGGTGCTTCCCAGACTCTGATGAACAATTTGACTGGCTACCCTATAAATGCGGCTCGGGTGGTAGTGGTGCAGGGTATTAATGCAACTCGGTCATACCCGCTGGTGCGGTTGGAGTTGGAGGTGGATGGTGTGGCACGTGAATTGGATGTTGGGATTGTGGAGAAACTGCCAGTGGAGGGCGTCGACCTTCTTCTCGGCAACGACTTTGCAATGCCCGCTTCTGAGGTTCTACCCTTAGTCGTTGCCGAGAGGCCGGCCGACGTGAGTGGGGAGAACAAGAGTGTGTCGAGCGGTGCCAGGCACAACCATGGCGTGTGCTGTCACCCGAGCTCGGGCAGCTAAAGTGTCACAGCCTAGTCCTCCGTCTTCAGACCAGCAGAGGAACGATCAACAGGAGGAAGGCTAAAGCTGGAGTTGGTTTTAAGAGTTTTGACTCGGCGGCTCTCCTGGGTGATTCAGTATTGGCACCTATGTTAGAGTCTGGAGAGGCCCCAGGACCTGTCACAGCTAGTGAGGAGGTAGGGCCGGAAGAGACTCCGAGGCAGCAACGTTGCACACGGAGAGAAAAAAGGATTGCTCAGTTTGATATTGGGGAAGGATTTGGGTTGCTTCGGAAGCATCTAGACAGGTTGGTTCCCTCAGATATTTGTAAACTGCAGTTGGAGGATCCGGAAGTTCAGAAGTGTGGTAATGGTGCTATCGAGATTAAACACGAGGACGGGGAAGCATGTCATGTGAACCTGTTGGAGGAGTTTGTGAGGCAACCACCTGAGCAGCCTACTGTCCTGCGTTGGTCTGCCGCGGCCAAGGTGGAGAAGGAGAGGGGGGCAGTAGGGCACAGGTGGAGGAGAGTAGGGATTGTCATGTCTCGGCGAAGCAGTGGGCGGGGGACACGAGTCTGGTGGCTGTGGAAGTGCTAGAGCACCTGCCTGAGCAGCAGTGTGCAGCACTCCAGCACCAGCTCGGTTCATACCCCACTGGTCGTGCCGAGCCCCTGAGTCCTCACAACTCGGGCGGTGCGAGATGTTCCGCAGGCAGGTCATGTGACTGTTAAAAGACCGTTAGCCTCGTTGTTTCGGTGGTTTAAGGTGGGCGACGAGGCCTTGGCATGGTTGCCAGGTCAGGGTCGACCCATGGCTGCCAAGGGTGGTGGTCAAAAGGAGGACATTGAGCAGATTGGTAAGGTCGGCTGTGGTATCGCAGTGCCCGGTCGTCGCATAGCCTCCCAATGCTGCTCTAGTCTAATGCAACAGCCCTACCATAGACCGACTGTATCTGGCCATGTCGCTGAAAGCGGTGATGCTGCGCAGGCAGATGTCGTCACAAGGAATGCGGGGGTGCGCATGTACGGTATCGGCGGGGAAGCCTTAGCAATAATGAACTGTGGGAGTGACTGCACGGGTGGTACTGATTGTCCCTCTCATGACCTGGCTGTTCTAGGGACGAAGGTGGAGAAGGAGGGAGACTACAGGTTAGAAGCTGCGGTCTCGGCTGGGTTGTGGGAGGGCACAAGGCATGTTGTTCGTGGAGACAGTGCAAGGCAGTTATTTACTAGGCTATGGCAGTACTTTCGCATGTTTGTTGCTTCTCCAGGCCTGAGGTACGGGGTAGAATCCGACATGCAGGCTGGAGATAGTGCAAGGCTCAGTTTAATTCCCTGCCGTATAAATCCTGCTCGACAGCCTATGGTGCAAGCAGAGCTGGATTACGTGTGGACGAAGGATCTGAGGGATAAGGAATGTCGTGAGTGGTCGTTGCTTGTACTTTGTCCGAGCGTGCTAAAGAGGTATGTGGTTTTGTTGTGGACGGGAGTACCTACAGTGCAACGTTGTGCCTGACGGACTTAAGAATGCACCAGCAACGTGTCAGAGCCTGATGAATGAAAGTGAAAAGGACGATGATGCGCTGGGGCATTTCGAGATCTATGTTCCAGCCTATGGTCCGGTCGGTGTAGTTTGCCCAGATCATTTACCCTCTCGAGATCTTGGACCAGTTTCGCAATCGGAGTATGAGGCTGACCAGGTGGTCACTAAGGTTATTGGTATATAACCTGGACATAAGCCATATTGCCGGTTGTGACAACGAGGTTGCATGTGGTCGTTCAGGGGTATATGATCCTGGTAGATTGACACACGGGTAGCCTCCTGCTTTGGTTTGAGTAGTATTTTGCGCTTGGTGCTTGTTGGCTCGCGGTTGTAGCCCAGCGTATTGGGTCGTAAAGCAGGATTGTTGAGCGTTTGGTATAGAAGAAAATAGGCTGCCCTTATAGTGCAGCGGAAAAAAACATATAAAATATAAAAAATCATAATAAAAACTCTTTCTTTTTGATGAAGATAATTGTATAAGTTTGTCATAGCCTATAAGGTTTGAGTAGTCCACGAACTATCAAACGGCTGAGCTGCTGTAAGCTCGCTCTGGGAGCATGATATTATGTCTTTTACTATTGTTGGGAGGAGTTATGAAATGTGATTTTTTTTTTTTTTTTTATAAGATGTGTTTTAGTGATAAACTCAGCGTTGTTTTAGTGCCATGCGGTCGCTGGGTGTGAGGGGTTTGATGGGGTTCTGTATATCAGATTTTAGCTCAGGGTTGAGCAAGTAAAATCTTGGGGGAGGTGTGACGCATGTCGAGTATGAGCATGCTGTACAGAACGCCCAGTCAGGCCCCACCCTCGCTAGGATCGTCAGGGCAGGAACTTTGGCTGTAGTCTGTGTAGAGTTTCCTAACTCAGTTTATGTGAACAGTTGTACTATAAGTATTATCATTATGTATTTTGTTTTCTTCTAAGTCAACGAGTTCTATTTTATATCATTAGATATAAGTATTGTGTGTGGGACTTATATACAATGATGAGAGAGAGAGTTACGTAACGGGGATCAGTGAGTGCGCCACGCGGGCCGGTAGGCCTAATTCCCTCCTCCCTTCCTCCCTTTCAGCGCGTGGGAAGTTCTTTTGTCGATCCCAGATTGAGAGAGAATATGACGTCATGATTGCCAGTGGGCGGTCCCTTAAGTAGTTTGAGATATGCCGCTAGAGGGCCGAGTATAAAAAGGGAGGTCTCGCCATGCTTTACTCAGAACTCATCAGGCAAAAGCGACTTCTCATATCCCTTGCAACTATCCATATTCTTCCGACTGATGTGAACTTTCTCTACTCTCTGAACAGCCTATCTTCTTCCCTTCTCGACCCTTTATAACCTCAATGACCCCTTTGGTGCAGATTTAGTCAGCCAAAGTATTATCGCTTGAGTTCTCACGAGATAAGTGCCTGTTAGATAGCCTATTTTTGGAAGGGTTAACTAGAATAGGATTGATTGATGTTTGTTGCACTCGTATATGCATTTCCTGTGTGCGATTATTCATGTTCCTGTTTTCTGCTGGTTTAGGCAATGCTAGACTGGGATAGGGTTTCTGAGTTGTGATTTCCTATGAGTACTAGGTTGCGGTTGAACCAGTACAATTGCAACGGAGACGTGGAACGCCTAGGTGGTCTTTCTGACTGTGTACCGTGGGAGTTTAGCACTGTGTTGCGAGTGAGGGCTTTTGCCTGTGCCACACAACACTGTGCTATCTCATTTGCTTGACTTTGAGAGGATCGCCAGGAGAGAACCTGATACTAGTGATCAGGATCTCTCAAGAGAGCATCCGTCAATTACCGTAATTTGGCCGCACAGTCTTAAGGACCTCGCTAGGCTACGAGCCGCTTGCTCAGCCATTGTCTCTTAACCTTAGATATCCCAGCTAGACTTTGCTCGACCAGCAGATACAGTATAGTATTGAAGCTTCTCCTTATGTATATTATGTTTAAGCACTATTGATTTCATGCGTGGCACGCTTAGCTACTTCAGAGATTAGTGGCCCACGAGCACAATCTTAGTAGGCTATTGCCAGTGCATTGTCGGAGTACTTCTTCTTAATGTTTGCCATATCCTATTGCTTATTCTTATAATTCTTCTTATGTCAATTTAAAGCCTTTTAATTACCAGTGAGTTATTCATTAAATTGCTGTTCAAATCCGATACTTACTTCTTATGAGTATTCGAGAAGCATCTAACTTATCAGAAGATTCCTTGCTTGATGCTCGAGGACTATTGTTTAACGTAACGTAATAGTGCCGATCCGAAAGTAGAGGGTGGAGGACTTCTTAAGTTCTTAGTTCAAGGGTGGATTACTTCGGCTTCGGCCAACACTATTCTTTAGTGTTGTAGTACTTTCTTTCTTTGTTTGATTGTTGACCAGACTAGATAACTCCCGTCTTGCTATTAGTCTGTTGTGTGAAACGCTAGTACCGAGTTCTTGTATACCCCGTTATAGCAGATAGAACTCTGGAGGGTAGTGGCGTTTTTTGTTCGGCTGGCAGTACCTCTGGGGTAGGGATCGTGTTTTCCGTTGTGGCAGCGAGCCATACTCGAGTCCTGTGTAAGCGCCCTAGTGTACCCGAGTGCCCGGTCGTAACATAGTTGTTGTGGTAGTTGTTGTGGTGGTAGTTGTTGTGGTGGTTGTTGTGGTGGTAGTTGTGGTGATAGATGTTGTGGTAGTAGTGGTGTTGTGGTGGTAGTTGTTGTGGTAAAATTGTACATTTTTCGATATAAATATGTAACGGACGAAGGCAGATTTCTTCTAATGTTCAGGCTCGCTATCGCTCGCCCATAAAAAGCGTCTTATTATCGTCAAAGTAATGGGCAAAGCATCTTTAAAATATCAAACTAATGGGTCGAAATAGAGGAAGTTTAAAAAGCTTCTCCTCGGATGAAAAAGGGTTTAAAGGTGTGAAAAAGCTGTAAATGTGCCAGAGAGCACGGTTGGGGAGGCTCCTGTGATACATGACTCTCTGCAACACCACGGGCTGCTCCAAATAAAACTGCAACTGTGGTGAAACACTAAATAACGGTAGACAACAAAATCACACACACTCACCAAAAACACTCGCACACACACACACACACGCACACATACACACCTACACACACACACACACACACAGAACACAACAATACATTTAGCGTTTCGTTCGCTATTAGCTTGACACACATTAATAAAATAATTACAAAATTAATTAAAGCACCATTCGAGGAGGAGCACTTTATCGACGTTCATAGATAGCTTCTTCTGTGAATTTTTTTTCAACAAAGTGTTCCTCGTCAAAAGGTTTTTTTATTCACACCTTTACTCTGTTCGTAATTACTTGGTTTTAACCCTTTCGTTGCGGGACCCATTCAGGAACGTTCTGGCAATTTTAAAGCCATTTACAGGCCCTAAAAACCTCTTAAAGCTGGTAGAGATGTGTGCAAGTGAGCGGGAGCATGGCAGATCCCCTTCCGCTCTCCAGCACGGCGGCTGGTGCACTGATGAGTGAGAGCCATATCTCGCAAGACCTATGCAACGCTGCCAAAGGCAAATGTAGCGCGACATTGCTCATTATTAGCGAATATTTGCCAATATCTATGGTAGCGCTGCGGATGAACCCCGCCCGCTACGAAGCTCGTTCTGGTGTCATTTTGAAGCTATTTTCTTCTAGTTTTAGGCTGAATAAATTTAATTTCATTCAGACACTTGCTTAATAATTCAGGAGTGCCTGAATGAGCCCTAATATTGCGGAAATATGCGGAAATATGCCCACGGCGTAAGTGTTAATATTGATCGTACAATATTTATTTTGCTATGACATGTGACATCTTTTCATGTGCTTTTGGTTTTCCTTAAGAAGACAGTTTTGGAATTAAAGGGTGCATACTGGCTCATCTATCCCTGTGACTACCACAGAACCTTCCTAATCTGAATAAATATAGTCAAATGAGAGCCAGAACGAAAGTCAGAGGGGCGTCACTGTACTTAATAGCTTGGAATGGGACACAAGTATTTATTGGGTCGATATAAAAGCCTACAATTGTTGAACAATGCAATCCAAGATCAATAGATAGAAATAATAAGGATTTTAAGATGTTGCATCCCTTGCATTAATATACAGGTATTTTCCCAACAAGAGTTCCGAGTAACTTGCTTCGGTTTTGTAGTGGTAGACCATGAATTTACACTCTCTCCTCCACAATGTAGAACTTCCGCTTACCCAAATTAATTTATCCCAAGAACTACTACTCTCTGAAACTAATGTATAGCGAGGCCGGTCCTTAGTGATCTTGGCCCCATTCTGTGTTCTTTCCTCTCACTAAAACATTACTCTGTCCATAATGCAGTTGGGTCTGAGTACATGATTAAATTGATATCCAGAATTCGAAAATGGATATTAATCGTGATCGTGTACTCAACCTTTAACTGTGTTGTGGTGTAATGGTTTAGAACTTTAGATGCTTATGTTCTGGATGTGGTGTCCCGAGTTCGAATCCCGGGAGGGCCATATGCTTTCATAAGTTTATTCAAGTACATTGGGGTTTGTAACTGATGATTAATAATGTTAAGAACGGAGTGTTACTTATTTATTCACTTCCTTGGAGTTGCTTTCCACAAACTTGCACTCGAGAACAGTCTAAAATTTAGTTATTACAAACATTATATGAATGGAAGACCTTTTATAAAATTATGTTGTCTTTGTTTTCCCGTCCTCCATTCATTCTATCTTAAACAAAAATAAAACATAAAAGTGAATGTCAGGGTAGCGGAAGCATGAAAGGGTCAGGTGAGGTCAGGTTAAAGAGAGAGAGAGAGAGAGAGAGAGAGAGAGAGAGAGAGAGAGAGAGAGAGAGAGAGAGAGAGAGAGAGAGAGAGAGAGAGTTTGTATGTGTGTTTGAGAATGCTAATGGGAGAGGCCTAACTTCAATTTTCTTAAACTTATTCTAATTAGTGAGACATCTAAATTACCATATGCATACATAAAGAGCTGGTAATTATCAAGTTAATTTACATATATAACTTCAATATATATAACATACCAGCCAAAATTACAAGACTGGCTTCCACAATAACAACGTAATACCAAAATACTCCTTTTTCACCATTATAATCTCATTCATAAGCGCATCGGAATTTCGGATTAACACAAAATTCCTTTGTTGAATATGCAGGAATTCTAATTTCAAACTAAAAAATTCAAAAATTAAAAGAATGTTTCTTTTTGTTTTTGTTTCAACCACAATGCAACACCAAAATACGCGGAATTGATAAGTACTTTTCTTTTTATAAGCTTACCGGAGTCTGATAAGCTGAAGGGGAGGCAGACAGTTTTTCTGGACCACTTTCTCCCTCATGTTTAGCCCCACTAGTTTTTAGATTATAAGACGTTCGGCCCATTAGTTTGGCGATTTTAACACCTTTCACCCCATTTCGTTGTCAATTTTAAGACCTTTCAAGCCATTTAGGTGTCGATTTTTTTTCCTGGCGAGCGATAGCGAGCCTGCAATTTTAAGAGGAACCAGCCTTGGGCCGGGACATTATTCTACCGAAAAATGTACAAATTTATCTTGAAGGGGGGTCTAGGGTGTGTTTTTCTAAGCTTAATGGAGGTCTAGGGAGGAAACTAAAAACTTATATGAATAAATGAATTAATAGACCAAACAAACAGTGTGCCTCCCCTTAAGCAATCTTTGCATCCTACGTAACATTTTCACAAGAACTTAGGAATCAGGAAGTCTGCAGAAAGCCGATTGGCCCACACAAGGTAAATCCCTTTCACACCCAACCCACCTCGTCCATGTGCCTGTCTAAGCATATCTTAAGGGGAGGTTTTTAGTTTGTTTCCTACTCCTCCAGCAATCTTAAAATGTCACCCCCTTGATCCCCTTTCAAGATAAATTTGTACATTTTTCGGCAGAAAAATTTCCCGGCCGAAGGCCGGTTACTCTTAAATTACAGGCTCGCTATCGCTCGCCAGGATAAAATCGACGCCTAAATGGGACGAAAGGTATTAAAATTGACAAATGAGGCGAAAATTCTTAAAATCACCAAACTAATGGGGCAAACGTATTAAAATCTCAAAAGCGATGGGGCTAGACATGAGGGAGAAAGGGGTCAAGAAAAAATTCCTTCAAGTGGACACCTCCCCTTAAAGCTCTCTATCGTGTTTGATCCCACTACAGCACTCGGTAGCCTATTCTACATATATATATCTACAAGAATGTGTTTGTGTGTACAGTCGTGGGCATAAGTTCTTTACCACTCCCTCATTTTCTATATGCAAATAATAATAATAATAATAATAATAATAATAATAATAATAATAATAATAATAACAACTATTTAAGAACTATTATTATTATTATTATTATTATTATTTGTCAACAGCCTCAATATGCAAATACAACTAGTAAAATCATATATCGAATACATCTTCCTTTGTGCATATTTTTACAAACTGTTAACCCTTTCATGCTCCAATACGCGTTTGTTCTGTTTCTGGCTACTATTAGATGATTTTATTCAGATTAGTAACGGTATATGGAAGTCAAAGGGTTGATTGAGATAGTATTTACCCTTTTAATACCCACAGATCCTTCCTAAGCTGCATAAAATAGTCTAATGATAGCCAAAATAAACTGCGAAAACGCGTCAGAGCTTCAAAGGGTTAAGTGAATTACTGTTTAACTAATATATCTAAGCTGTTCCCAGCAATATATATGCAATACTTACATAAAGAAAATCACAGGATGGTAAAGAACTTATTCCGATAACTGTACATAATAATAGAACACATAGCTGTAACAAAACTGGTACACAATTTAGAAAGTCTCACCGATTTGGCATTAATTACCGAACACATATGAGAGAGCTTCACCAATTTGACATTAACCCCTTGAAGCTCTAACGCGTTTTAGCAGTTTATTTTGGCTATCATTACACGATTTTATGAAGGTTAGGAAGGATCTGTGGGTATTAAAAGGGCAAAGACTATCTCAATCAACCCTCTGGCTTCCATAAATTATACCCTTCCTAATCTGAATAAAATCGTCTAATAATTACCAGAAAACAGAACAGAAATGCGTATAAGAGCTTGAAAGGGGTAATTACCGAACCCATTTTAGAAAGCCTAGCAAATCACCGTTTATTGCCTCTTTACAATCACCAGTCCTCTTCCACTCATTCTTAAGGGGGGTGACCTGCTTTTTGTTATTTCTGTCCTTTTCTCTCTTTCTCTGGCTTCTATCCATTCGGCCCCATTCAGCCAACTATTTTAAGACGTTTATCCCCATCTAGGTGTCGATTTCTTCCTGGCGAGCGATAGCGAGCCAGCATTATATGAAGAAATCCGGCTTCGCCGGAGACATTTGTCTATCGAAAAATGTACAAATTTAGCTTGCTGTCAAACAAAAATAAAAAATATGCTGGCTCGCTACCGCTCACCAGGAAAATATTGACACCTGGATGGGGATAAACGTCTTAAAACAGTAGGCTGAATGGGGCTAAATAGATACAAGCCAGAGAAAGATAGAAAAGGACAGAAATAACAAAAAGCAGGTCACCCCCCTTAAAGCAATTACATTACAATTTCGCTCCATTTGCACAAAGGACAAATTGGTCGCCAGAAAAATTCCAACCCAGTTTTTTTCCTACCCAGATAGAGTCTGTATTCGCTGTAAGTAGGCGAGAAATCATGACCTCTAACCTCCTCTGTAACTCAAAAATGACTAGAGTAATCGAGCTATTATTTCTAGCATTTGGGAAGAGTCAGTCAAGGAATAGATGTGAAAATTTGCAGCCCATTTGCTCTAGCCCTTTTTGAGTTACAGAGGTTAGGGGGTCATGATTTCTCGCCTACTTACAGCGAATAGACTATCGTATATTCGCCTGCACAAGTAGGAAGTAGGTGTTGGAGTCGTGGTCAGGAATACGTGAACATTTAACCCTTCCAAGCTCCAATACGCGTTTCTATTCTGTGTCTGGCTACTATTAGACGATTTTGTTCAGATTAGGGAGGGTATATGGAAGTCAGAGGGTTGTTTGAGATAGTCTTTACCCTTTAAATACCCATAGAACCTTCCTAAGCTGCATACAATCGTCTAATAATAGCCAAATATATATTGCTAAAACGCGTCAGAGCTTCAAAGGGTTAACGAGTTATCTCTACTTTATGAGTATTCTTATTCTATATGCTTTAATTTCAATAATTGATCCGTACTATGCACTGTGTTTGTTCGTTGTTTCTGTCTTGTGTTTTGTGTTTTCCCTGTTCTTGCTCTGTCTTGAGTCGCCCCCCCCCCCCCCAAGAAAAAAATAAAATAAAAAAATAGAGTAAAAAATAAAATAAAAATAAAAATAGGAAAAGTGGGGATTGGGCCTGAGCATATACAATATACTATGCACTGTAATAATTTTTGGAAATGTACATGCTTGTGGAGGTTGAAATGCGAAACACTAAAACTGCCGTAATCAGCCTAATTTTCACCTTTTGTTTCCAATGAGTTATTGGAATTAGGCTAATTACAAATATTCGATGTGCCGGTAATGACGGGAAGAAAAAAAAATCTTCGGACACTGCTCTCCATGATCCGAGCGTCCGGAGGTACAAAGGAGTACAAAGGAGTACAAAGGAAATCAAGCAACAACAGATCTAGTGACCCTTCTAGGTTGCTTGTCCTCCAAAACACTGAGGATCAAGTGTCCAAACAGTGGTTTAGAGTGGGTAAGGGAACATTGGAAAGGGAATTACTGCCCTGGAACTAATGTCCGTGGCAGGATTAGGAAGTTAGTAGGGGACAGATGGGTTAGTAACTGAGGGGGGGATAAAATAAAGTTATTCATTTACAAACGCAGTCAGTCGCGGGTTTGATGCGAGATATTTGTCTAGGCGGAGTTTAAATGAATCAACGGTGATGCAGTCTATAACGTTTCGGGGAAGCCCATTCCACAAGTTGACAACTCGATTGAAGAAGAAATTCTTAGATTCGTGCGAGTTAAAAGATTTACCAATAATTTTGCAACCGTTTCCCCGCGTGTAATTAGATTGGTCGATAGTGAAGTACTTACTACAGTTCATATTGTCGATGCCTTTGATGATTTTGAACACTTGAATTAAGTCGCCTCTTAATCTGCGCTGGGTTAAAGGAAATAGATTTAATTCTCTAAGACGCTCTTCGTATGGTTTGTTCTTTAGGCTAGGTATCATTTTGGTAACTCTACGTTGAACTCGTTCTAGCTTGTTTATATCTTTTTGGTAATAAGGGCACCAGGATTGAACGCAGTATTCCAGAAGAGGGCGGACTAAGGAATTGTAAAGGGTTAGGATAACTTCTTTGGATTTATGCTCAAATGACCTGCCTATAAAGCCAATTATTTTGTTTGCCTTCTTAACAACTTCTGAACATTGTTGACTCGGTTTTAGGTTACTCGATATTGTTACTCCCAGATCGGTTTCTCTGTTTACATTCTTAAGCTGAGTGCCATTCATCGAATAGTTTGCTTTCTCATTTAGGTATCCGATATGTAGTACTTTACATTTATCCGCATTGAAACTCATTTGCCAAATTTGGGCCCAACATGACAATTTATCTAGATTGTGTTGCATATCGTCAACTTGTTCTTTTGAGAGTACGCTATTTGCAATTTTTGTATCGTCAGCAAATTTTGAGATTGTACAGGTGAGACCCTCATCTATGTCGTTGATGTAAATTAGAAAGAGAATTGGTCCTAGTACCGATCCCTGGGGTACCCCGCTACTTACATTGGTCCATTTTGATGCCTTACCGTTTATGACTACTCTTTGCTTTCTGTCGCTGAGCCAATTTTCTATCCATTTCAACACACCGTCTTGTATTCCATGCGCTTTTAGTTTTAGCAGTAAACGTTTGTGGGGAACTTTGTCAAAGGCCTTTTGAAAATCAAGGTATATAATATCTACAGCTTTACTCTCATCGTAGAGGTTGAGGATATCGTGGAAGAAGTCTAAGAGGTTTGTTAAACAGGAACGTTTTTTACGAAAGCCGTGTTGAGTATCTTTAAGTATGTTATTTTCCTCTAAGTGATTTACGAGTCTGTCTCTTATGACCGTTTCTAACATTTTACATACAACTGAGGTTAAGCTAATTGGACGATAGTTACTGGATAGGGATTTGCTGCCTTTTTTGAATATCGGTGTTACGTTGGCTAGCTTCCACTGATCGGGCATAGTTCCAGACTGCAAGGATTTATTGAATAGTAATGTCAGTGGTTTAGAGAGCTCATCCTTAGCTTCCTTTAGAACTCTAGGCGAGATTGTATCAGGTCCAGGCGTTTTATTTACCTTGAGTTTATCTAAACAATTCAATACTTCTCTCTCTGTAACGGTGATATTGCTTAAAACATCTGAATTATCAATCTGAATCGGCGATGGTGTAGGGATATCACTGAGGTCTTCTGTTGTAAAAACTGATGCAAAGAAGGTATTGAGGGCATTACTCATTTGTTCTTCGTCTTTGGTGTATTCTCCATTGTCATCGACTAACGGTCCAACAGTTGAAGTAACTACTTTTTTCTTTCTGATATAACTATAGAATTCTTTCGGGTTTGTTTTACTTTGATTCGCAATATGTAACTCTAAGGTCTTTTTACTTTGCTTAATTAACTTTTTGGCTTTGCGTCGTAGCTCTACAAATTTCAGCCGTTCTTCGTCATTTTGTGAGGATTTTAATCTATCATTAGCAAATTTTTTAGCAAGCAGGCAGTTTGAAATATCTTTATTCCACCATTTGGGCTTATTATTATGGCCTGGACGCCGAGTTTTCGATGGTATGCAGTCTTGCACTGCTTTTAGGTAAGTGGCTTCGAATAACTTCCAAGATATATTTATGTCGTTATTGTGAATTAAAAGAATTAAAAGAGAGAGAGAGAGAGAGAGAGAGAGAGAGAGAGAGAGAGACTGGCGAAGAGATCAAAACTACTGAAGATTGCAGAACTCCATATTTAGAAAAGTAGGAGCATGAGATCTAGCAGAGTTACATAGATACACAGACTACACAGACCTTGCGTCCCCCCCCCCCCTAGAGAGAGAGAGAAAGAGATAGGGGTGGGGGGGGGGTTGTATTAGGTGGGTTGGGGCTTGAAAGAAAAGTAATGAGGAATGAATTTAGAGAGGTGTAATTAAAAGAGATGGTTGTTAAGGGGAGGGGGGGGGGGAGCTGAAGGAGGGGGATTATGTGCTTGGAGAGAGAGATTATATATTTACATATATTTTCATAGATACACTGGCCACACAGACCTTACGATCCAAACGAGGTGGTCAGGACTTAATTCTAGTAGAGATGGCATATCCGATAGAAAAGGAAAGTTGAAGTAACGGATAGAAAAGAAGAGAGAGAGAGAGTACAAAGGAAATCAAGCAACAACAGATCTAGTGACCCTTCTAGGTTGCTTGTCTTCCAAAACACTGAGGATCAAGTGTCCAAACAGTGGTTTAGAGTGGGTAAGGGAACATTGGAAAGGGAATTACTGCCCTGGAACTAATGTCCGTGGCAGGATTAGGAAGTTAGTAGAGGACAGATGGGTTAGTAACTGAGGGGGGATAAAATAAAGTTATTCATTTAGAAACGCAGTCAGTCGCGGGTTTGATGAGAGATATTTGTCTAGGCGGAGTTTAAATGAATCAACGGTGATGCAGTCTATAACGTTTCGGGGAAGCCCATTCCACAAGTTGACAACTCGATTGAAGAAGAAATTCTTAGATTCGTGCGAGTTAAAAGATTTACCAATAATTTTGCAACCGTTTCCCCGCGTGTAATTAGATTGGTCGATAGTGAAGTACTTACTACAGTTCATATTGTCGATGCCTTTGATGATTTTGAACACTTGAATTAAGTCACCTCTTAATCTGCGCTGGGTTAAAGGAAATAGATTTAATTCTCTAAGACGCTCTTCGTATGGTTTGTTCTTTAGGCTAGGTATCATTTTGGTAACTCTACGTTGAACTCGTTCTAGCTTGTTTATATCTTTTTGGTAATAAGGGCACCAGGATTGAACGCAGTATTCCAGAAGAGGGTGGACTAAGGAATTGTAAAGGGTTAGGATAACTTCTTTGGATTTATGCTCAAATGACCTGCCTATAAAGCCAATTATTTTGTTTGCCTTCTTAACAACTTCTGAACATTGTTGACTCGGTTTTAGGTTACTCGATATTGTTACTCCCAGATCGGTTTCTCTGTTTACATTCTTAAGCTGAGTGCCATTCATCGAATAGTTTGCTTTCTCATTTAGGTATCCGATATGTAGTACTTTACATTTATCCGCATTGAAACTCATTTGCCAAATTTGGGCCCAACATGACAATTGATCTAGATTGTGTTGCATATCGTCAACTTTTTCTTTTGAGAGTACGCTAGTTGCAATTTTTGTATCGTCAGCAAATTTTGAGATTGTACAGGTGAGACCCTCATCTATGTCGTTGATGTAAATTAGAAAGAGAATTGGTCCTAGTACCGATCCCTGAGGTACCCCGCTACTTACATTGGTCCATTTTTTTTTTTTTTTTTTTTTCTATGTGATTGAGGGAGGCAAAAGGCATAACTGCCTATAGCGAGTGCCTCCCCCATAGTTGAAAGAGTGACAGGGCCAAAATCAAGGGACGTTCGAGCCAAAATGCCTAGACACACGGAGTTTGAAGCAATTTAAGTCATAGGAAGAGGGAAAGACTGATTCTGGGAGAGAGTTCCAGAGCTCAGATGTTGAGTAGAAGAAAGTTTGAGAGTAACGTTTCACTCTTGGGTTGGAGAGTTGCACAGAGTAGGGGTGGGATTGAGTTGCAAGACGGGTACCACGTGCCCTACGTAAAGGAGGTGGTATGCACTGGGATAGCTCTGAGGAACACTGATTATTATAGTAGCGATAGAATAGCGAGAGAGATGCAACATTGCGGCGGAGAGAGAGAGATTGCAGAGAGTTGGTGAGTGGACGGGAGTTAATGATACGAAAGGCCTTCCTTTCAACTTTGTCTAGGAGAGCGGTGTGAGAGGAACCTCCCCACACATGTGAACAATACTCAATACAAGGGCGCACTATGCCCCTGTACAGAGCAAGAAGCTGTGCAGGGGAAAAGAACCCCCTAAGGCGGTTGAGCACACCCAGCTTCTGGGAGGCTGCCTTAGCAAGACTGGTAATATGGTCCTTCCAAATGAGAGCAGAAGAAAAAGAGACACCAAGAATATTGAGAGAAGATGAAGGGTTGATTTTTGTATTGTTGAAGAATAAGGGATAGTCCGCTGGGAGATCCTGACGGGTAGATAGATGGAGAAATTGGGTTTTGGAAGCATTAAAGTTAACAAGGTTTTCTCTGCCCCAATTGGAAATAGTATTTAGATCAGAATTTAAGAGTTCTATGGCTTCATTACGTTTGTCGTTGAGGGATTGCTGGCTGGGGCGTTCTGAAAAACTAATGGAGTAGTGTAAGGTTGAGTCGTCTGCGTATGAATGGATGGGAATTAAGGTACAGTTAAGGAGATCATTTATAAAAATTAGAAAGAGAATAGGAGATAGGACAGAGCCCTGAGGAACACCGGAGTTTATAGGGTGAGGAAGTGAACAATGGCCGTCCACAACCGCAGCTATGGAACGGCCGGAAAGGAAATTAGAGACAAAGGCACAGATGGAGGGATAGAAACCGAAGGAGGGTAGTTTAGAAATTAAAGATTTATGCCAGACTCTATCGAAGGCTTTCGATATGTCTAGTGCAATAGAAAAAGTCTCACCGAAGTCCCGAAAGGAGGATGACCAAGAGTTAGTAAGATATGAAAGAAGATCACCAGTAGAGCGACCCTTAAGGAAGCCATACTGGCGATCTGAGAGCAGATTATAAGAAGAGAAATGCTTAAGAAATTTGGAAGCAAGAATAGTTTCAAAAACTTTAGAAAGACAAGAGATAAGAGCAATTGGACGATAGTTGGAGGGTTGAGAGCGGTCACCCTTCTTTGGGACAGGTTGAATGTGAGCAAACTTCCAGCATGAAGGGAAGACGTTAGAGGATAGACAGAGACGAAAGAGTTTGCCTAGGCAGGGAGTCAGCACGGAAGCACAGTTTTTGAGAACAACAGGAGGAACACCGTCCGGACCGTACGCCTTATTAGTGTTAAGCCCAGAGAGGGTAGAAAGTACATCTTTAGAAGAGATTAGGATATTAGGCATAAGTACAAAGGAGTACAAAGGAAATCAAGCAACAACAGATCTAGTGACCCTTCTAGGCTGCTTGTCCTCCAAAACACTGAGGATCAAGTGTCCAAACAGTGGTTTAGAGTGGGTAAGGGAACATTGGAAAGGGAACTACTGCCCTGCCACTAACGTGGCAGGACTAGGAAGTTAGTAGGGGACATATGGGTTAGTAACTGAGGGGAGGATAAAGTTATTCATTTACAAACGCAGTCAGTCGCGGGTTTGATGCGAGATATTTGTCTAGGCGGAATTTAAATGAATCAACGGTGCTGCAGTCTATAACGTTTCGGGGAAGCCCATTCCACAAGTTGACAACTCGATTGAAGAAGAAATTCTTAGATTCGTGCGAGTTAAAAGATTTACCAATAATTTTGCAACCGTTTCCCCGTGTGTAATTAGATTGGTCGATAGTGAAGTACTTACTACAGTTCATATTGTCGATGCCTTTGATGATTTTGAACACTTGAATTAAGTCGCCTCTTAATCTGCGCTGGGTTAAAGGAAATAGATTTAATTCTCTAAGACGCTCTTCGTATGGTTTGTTCTTTAGGCTAGGTATCATTTTGGTAACTCTACGTTGAACTCGTTCTAGCTTGTTTATATCTTTTTGGTAATAAGGGCACCAGGATTGAACGCAGTATTCCAGAAGAGGGCGGACTAAGGAATTGTAAAGGGTTAGGATAACTTCTTTGGATTTATGCTCAAATGACCTGCCTATAAAGCCAATTATTTTGTTTGCCTTCTTAACAACTTCTGAACATTGTTGACTCGGTTTTAGGTTACTCGATATTGTTACTCCCAGATCAGTTTCTCTGTTTACATTCTTAAGCTGAGTGCCATTCATCGAATAGTTTGCTTTCTCATTTAGGTATCCGACATGTAGTACTTTACATTTATCCGCATTGAAACTCATTTGCCAAATTTGGGCCCAACATGACAATTTATCTAGATTGTGTTGCATATCGTCAACTTGTTCTTTTGAGAGTACGCTATTTGCAATTTTTGTATCGTCAGCAAATTTTGAGATTGTGCAGGTGAGACCCTCATCTATGTCGTTGATGTAAATTAGAAAGAGAATTGGTCCTAGTACCGATCCCTGGGGTACCCCGCTACTTACATTGGTCCATTTAGATGCCTTACCGTTTATGACTACTCTTTGCTTTCTGTTGTTGAGCCAATTTTCTATCCATTTCAACACACCGTCTTGTATTCCATGCGCTTTTAGTTTTAGCAGTAAACGTTTGTGGGGAACTTTGTCAAAGGCCTTTTGAAAATCAAGGTATATAATATCTACAGCTTTACTCTCATCGTAGAGGTTGAGGATATCGTGGAAGAAGTCTAAGAGGTTTGTTAAACAGGAACGTTTTTTACGAAAGCCGTGTTGAGTATCTTTAAGTATGTTATTTTCCTCTAAGTGATTTACGAGTCTGTCTCGTATGACCGTTTCTAGCATTTTACATACAACTGAGGTTAAGCTAATTGGACGATAGTTACTGGGTAGGGATTTGCTGCCTTTTTTGAATATCGGTGTTACGTTGGCTAGCTTCCACTGATCAGGCATAGTTCCAGACTGCAAGGATTTATTGAATAGTAATGTCAGTGGTTTGGAGAGCTCATTCTTAGCTTCCTTTAGAACTCTAGGCGAGATTGTATCAGGTCCTGGCGTTTTATTTACTTTGAGTTTATCTAAACAATTCAATACTTCTCTCTCTGTAATGGTGATATTGCTTAGAACATCTGAATTATCAATCTGAATCGGCGATGGTGTAGGGATATCACTGAGGTCTTCGGTTGTAAAAACTGATGCAAAGAAGGTATTGAGGGCATTACTCATTTGTACTTCGTCTTTGGTGTATTCTCCTTTTTCATCGACTAACGGTCCAACAGTTGAAGTAACTACTTTTTTCTTTCTGATATAACTATAGAATTCTTTCGGGTTTGTTTTACTTTGATTCGCAATATGTAACTCTAAGGTCTTTTTACTTTGCTTAATTAACTTTTTGGCTTTGCGTCGTAGCTCTACAAATTTCACCCGTTCTTCGTCATTTTGTGAGGATTTTAATCTATCATTAGCAAATTTTTTAGCAAGCAGGCAGTTTGAAATATCTTTATTCCACCATTTGGGCTTATTATTATGGCCTGGACGCCGTATTTTCGATGGTATGCAGTCTTGCACTGCTTTTAGGTAAGTGGTTTCGAATAACTTCCAAGATGTATTTATGTCGTTATTGTTAATTAAAAAGCTCCAGTCAGTTTCTTTAAACATAGCTCTAAGTTTATGGAAGTTTGCTTTCTTGAAATTAGGGACTTTTTCGATGCTACTATTTGGTTCGTTACTAGTAAACTTTAAAGTGAAAGTTATCGTACGATGGTCGCTGTTACTGAATTCATCACCAACATTCAAATTCTCTATCAATTCTTCTTTTGTTGCAAGTACAATGTCAAGAACGTTATTACCACGGGTCGGCGTTCGAACAAATTGATAAAGCGAACTCTCTTGCAAGTTCGTATACAAGTCATGTCCGGAGTGTGAAGTAAGAGTATCGCCCCACTTGGTCACAGGTAAATTAAAGTCGCCAAAAATTACGGTATCTTGTGAGTTACTTACATCTGCAATTTGTTCGTAAATTTCTCGGTCAGTTTGCACTGATTGAGCTGGAGGTCTGTATATTAACGCAAGTATTATTTTTGTACCTTTATTATTCTTTATTAGCACAAAAGATGTGTCGACGTTCACAATTTGAGGTTTTGACACGAGGGTCGGGTTAAGACTTTCTTTGATATAAAATAAAACGCCACCTCCATTTTTATTTATTCGGCTGTTCTCAAACATTACATAACCGGGAAGTGAATACTCTGCTAAAAAGTCTCTATCTTCTGTATTGAGCCAAGATTCTGTTATGCCAATCACATCATAATTTTCTGTAAACACTAGTTCCTCTAAATCTGAAAATTTATTGCGTATGCTACGAGCGTTTGCATAGAAAACCTTTAAAGTTGCGGTTTTAGAACTCGCATTACGTTCTTTCATCGAATTATTGGTTCGGGTCGGATCTACATTTACATTCATGGCTGTCCTCGGTCCTCGGTCGTTATCCCTGACGGTTTTGAATTTGGGTCGTGTTGGTGGAGATTTATCCAAATTCGCGGTTCTTGACGGATTAGTATTTAATTCCTTTGTAGGTTGCCGTCCTAAGAGAGAGGAGGGCGGAGAGGGAGGAATAGCACCGGAATCATCCAAGGTGGAGTTTCTAGCAAAAGTTTGAGCGAAGAGTTTAGCTTTGTCAGAGGAAGAAGTGATGGTTGTGCCATCAGAGTGGGAAAGGGGAGGGAAAGACGAGGAAGAGAAATTGTTGGAGAGGTTTTTGGCTAGATGCCAGAAAGCTTGGGAAGAGCTAGAGTTGGATAGTTCAGTGCATTTATTATTGATGAAAGAGTGTTTGGCAAGTCGAAGAACAGATTTGGCTTGATTCCGGGCAGAAACATATGAAGAATGAGAGTCTTGAGTTTTAAGGCGTCGGTACCGTTTGAATGCTTCCTCCTTATTGCGGACAGCAGTAGAACAGGCGTGAGTAAACCAAGATTTTTTAGCATTAGTCTGAGAGAAAGAGAATGGAATGTATGCTTCCATGCCCGATAGGATTACCTCGGTAATGCGTTCAGCACTCTCCGAGGGTCCTCGGCCATGGAAGCAGAAATCATTCCATGGGAAATCAAAGAAGTACTGCCGAAGAGCCTCCCAGTCGGCAGCGCCAAAGTGCCACAAGCGCCGCCAGCTAGGAGGATCGGGTGGCTGTACTGGAGAGATAGGACAGGTGACAGAGATAAGTTTATGGTCGGAGGAGCCCAAAGGAGAGAAAAGATCGACAGTATAAGAAGAAGGGTTAGAAGTTAGAAACAGGTCAAGAATGTTGGGCCGATCTCCGATGCGATCCGGGATACGGGTGGGTTGCTGAACTAACTGCTCTAGGTCATTTAGGATAGAAAAGACGTAGGCTTGTTCACCAGGTGGATCAGTAGTGTGAGAGGAGAGCCATTGGCGGTGGTGAACGTTGAAATCTCCTAAGATGGAGATTTCTGAGAAAGGAGAAATGGATAGAATGTGTTCCACTGTAGAGTTTAGATAGTCAAAGAATTTAGGAAAGTTGGTAGAGTTAGGGGAAAGATAGACAGCACAGAAATATTTAGTAAGAGAATGACAGGAAAGTTTGAGCCATAAAGTTGAGAATTCAGAGGAGTCGAAATC
>JBAKBP010032397.1:0-23202 GCA_037953745.1 Lithodes maja
ATAGTTGAAAGAGTGACAGGGCCAAAATCAAGGGACGTTCGAGCCAAAATGCCTGGACACACGGAGTTTGAAGCAATTTAAGTCATAGGAAGAGGGAAAGACTGATTCTGGGAGAGAGTTCCAGAGCTCAGATGTTGAGTAGAAGAAAGTTTGAGAGTAACGTTTCACTCTTGGGTTGGAGAGTTGCACAGAGTAGGGGTGGGATTGAGTTGCAAGACGGGTACCACGTGCCCTACGTAAAGGAGGTGGAATGCACTGGGATAGCTCTGAGGAACACTGATTATTATAGTAGCGATAGAATAGCGAGAGAGATGCAACATTGCGGCGGAGAGAGAGAGATTGCAGAGAGTTGGTGAGTGGACGGGAGTTAATGATACGAAAGGCCTTCCTTTCAACTTTGTCTAGGAGAGCGGTGTGAGAGGAACCTCCCCACACATGTGAACAATACTCAATACAAGGGCGCACTATGCCCCTGTACAGAGCAAGAAGCTGTGCAGGGGAAAAGAACCCCCTAAGGCGGTTGAGCACACCCAGCTTCTGGGAGGCTGCCTTAGCAAGACTGGTAATATGGTCCTTCCAAATGAGAGCAGAAGAAAAAGAGACACCAAGAATATTGAGAGAAGATGAAGGGTTGATTTTTGTATTGTTGAAGAATTAGGGATAGTCCGCTGGGAGATCCTGACGGGTAGATAGATGGAGAAATTGGGTTTTGGAAGCATTAAAGTTAACAAGGTTTTCTCTGCCCCAATTGGAAATAGTATTTAGATCAGAATTTAAGAGTTCTATGGCTTCATTACGTTTGTCGTTGAGGGATTGCTGGCTGGGGCGTTCTGAAAAACTAATGGAGTAGTGTAAGGTTGAGTCGTCTGCGTATGAATGGATGGGAATTAAGGTACAGTTAAGGAGATCATTTATAAAAATTAGAAAGAGAATAGGAGATAGGACAGAGCCCTGAGGAACACCGGAGTTTATAGGGTGAGGAAGTGAACAATGGCCATCCACAACCGCAGCTATGGAACGGCCGGAAAGGAAATTAGAGACAAAGGCACAGATGGAGGGGTAGAAACCGAAGGAGGGTAGTTTAGAAATTAAAGATTTATGCCAGACTCTATCGAAGGCTTTCGATATGTCTAGTGCAATAGAAAAAGTCTCACCGAAGTCCCGAAAGGAGGATGACCAAGAGTTAGTAAGATATGAAAGAAGATCACCAGTAGAGCGACCCTTAAGGAAGCCATACTGGCGATCTGAGAGCAGATTATGAGAAGAGAAATGCTTAAGAAATTTGGAAGCAAGAATAGTTTCAAAAACTTTAGAAAGACAAGAGATAAGAGCAATTGGACGATAGTTGGAGGGTTGAGAGCGGTCACCCTTCTTTGGGACAGGTTGAATGTGAGCAAACTTCCAGCATGAAGGGAAGACGTTAGAGGATAGACAGAGACGAAAGAGTTTGCCTAGGCAGGGAGTCAGCACGGAAGCACAGGTTTTGAGAACAACAGGAGGAACACCGTCCGGACCGTACGCCTTATTAGTGTTAAGCCCAGAGAGGGTAGAAAGTACATCTTTAGAAGAGATTAGGATATTAGGCATAAGTAAGAGAGAGGAGGGCGGAGAGGGAGGAATAGCACCGGAATCATCCAAGGTGGAGTTTCTAGCAAAAGTTTGAGCGAAGAGTTTAGCTTTGTCAGAGGAAGAAGTGATGGTTGTGCCATCAGAGTGGGAAAGGGGAGGGAAAGACGAGGAAGAGAAATTGTTGGAGAGGTTTTTGGCTAGATGCCAGAAAGCTTGGGAAGAGCTAGAGTTGGATAGTTCAGTGCATTTATTATTGATGAAAGAGTGTTTGGCAAGTCGAAGAACAGATTTGGCTTGATTCCGGGCAGAAACATATGAAGAATGAGAGTCTTGAGTTTTAAGGCGTCGGTACCGTTTGAATGCTTCCTCCTTATTGCGGACAGCAGTAGAACAGGCGTGAGTAAACCAAGATTTTTTAGCATTAGTCTGAGAGAAAGAGAATGGAATGTATGCTTCCATGCCCGATAGGATTACCTCGGTAATGCGTTCAGCACTCTCCGAGGGTCCTCGGCCATGGAAGCAGAAATCATTCCATGGGAAATCAAAGAAGTACTGCCGAAGAGCCTCCCAGTCGGCAGCGCCAAAGTGCCACAAGCGCCGCCGGCTAGGAGGATCGGGTGGCTGTACTGGAGAGATAGGACAGGTGACAGAGATAAGTTTATGGTCGGAGGAGCCCAAAGGAGAGAAAAGATCGACAGTATAAGAAGAAGGGTTAGAAGTTAGAAACAGGTCAAGAATGTTGGGCCGATCTCCGATGCGATCCGGGATACGGGTGGGTTGCTGAACTAACTGCTCTAGGTCATTTAGGATAGAAAAGACGTAGGCTTGTTCACCAGGTGGATCAGTAGTGTGAGAGGAGAGCCATTGGCGGTGGTGAACGTTGAAATCTCCTAAGATGGAGATTTCTGAGAAAGGAGAAATGGATAGAATGTGTTCCACTGTAGAGTTTAGATAGTCAAAGAATTTAGGAAAGTTGGTAGAGTTAGGGGAAAGATAGACAGCACAGAAATATTTAGTAAGAGAATGACAGGAAAGTTTGAGCCATAAAGTTGAAAATTCAGAGGAGTCGAAATCGGGAACACGAGAGCAAGTGAGTTTGTTGTGCACATATGCACAACATCCGCCATTGGCTTTGAAACTAGGATAGAGAAAGTAGGAGGATACAGAGAAGGGGTTGCTGGATGTTGCTACAGACACCTGGGTTTCGGTGAGGAAGAGAAGATCAGGTTTGTAGGAGGAGAGATGGTGCTCAACAGAGTGAAAGTTAGAGGAAAGTCCGCGAATGTTGCAGAAATTAATAGAAAGAGTAACAGGCCGAGGTCCAGGTAATTGTGTGGGGTCGTCAGGGGATGGTCGGTCGGGTGAGGGGGCATTTATGGTCCCCCCCCCTGGGGACTCCGAGGCTGGGCTAAAATTCATAATTTTTGTGTTTTTTTAATTTTGGTGTGGAGGAATGAAGTGTGGTGTGCATGTTTAGTGTAGTGAAGTGGATAGGAGGAGGAGGTGTTTGTGAGAGCTAGCTGGATTGCTCTCAGTGTAAATGAGGCACAAAGAAAATCAGTAAGAGAGGCCAAGCAAAAGAAACAGGAGTTCCAGCGACTCTTTATCACATGCCTATAACCTCACCTGGGTCTAGCCCTGATCGATTGGTGCCTACAATCTCCCCACACATGCACGATATAACTACACCCAATACACCCCAAATAAACTTAGCCTCCTATGCAGATGACATAACACTCACATGCACACACCATGACCCAAAAAGAGAAACAGATCTCCTTCAACCCTATCTCAACACACTACATGGCTGGTGCACTACAAACAGACTTAATCTAGCCCCAGCCAAATCCACCGCAACCCTGCTCACAAGCTGGACAGGAGAACACGAATACATCCCTCAACTGACCATAAACAACACACCCCTAACACATACACACACACCCAAAATCCTAGGAGTAACATATGATACTCATATGACATTCAAACAGCACACCACAAACATTAAAAAGAAACTGACACCCAGACTTAACGCCCTCAGGTCACTTGCTCACACAAAATTTGGGCACAACAAAGAAACTACCACCACAGTATATAAACAATACATAAGATCAGTGATGGAATACGCAAGCCCAGCCTGGGCTTCTAACCTAGCTGAAACACATCAGAAGACCTTACAGACTATTCAAAACAAAGCCCTGAAGATCATTACAGGCTGCACAGCTACTGGACCCACAGATCACCTACATCAAGAAACCAAAATCCTCAAAGTCAAAGACCATCTGGACATGAGAGGCACTCAATTCCTGGCAGCAGCCTCCACGAACCAAGACCACCCACTAAACTACATGGCAACACACCCACAGACACCAAGAAATATCAAAACAACACCCAGCACACGGTATCACACACAATTATTGTCCTCTCTCCCTCCCTGCCCACCCCGAACCAACTTCCAGAAGCACATCCATACTCATATCTCTCGCCGATCCATCCACTCACTCACAGACAACACGCAGCTGCATGCACGACCTCCCGAAACCCATCCTTCCGAATCCTCCCTTCCTCGCGAGGACAGAGTCCACCTGGCCAGGCTGAGATGCGGACACCATCCAGCTCTCCTGAGCTATCAGAAGAGACTGGATGACTCCGTTGTCGACGCCTGCCCGGAATGAAACACAGCACCCCATACCATTAAACACATCATAGAAGACTGCATTTCACACAACCACTTACGCCAACAACACAATCTACACTCAATGAGAGCTCTGTGGGAAAGTCCGATCGTGGCCATGGCCTTTCTCAGGGACTCGGGGCTGTTCGGCCAGGCAGCTTAGGGAACAACAACAACAACAACAACCACTTCAACCCTTAACCACTTGGGCGGGTGCCCAACCCTGAAAGGGGTTGAAATAGGGGAGCTATCCCCCCGCCAAAGGTGGCTTTCTAGGGCCTTTCCTAGCTGATGCTGAGAGGATTGGGTTCTAGTCATGTGGTGATGGGCTGGTCTATCAGAGTGAGAACTGAGCGCTCTCTGCCATACCCATAGCTTAATATGACTGTTCCTTTTACTTATATATTTTCTAAATCTCAAGTGACGGCGTCTCTTCTGTGGATTGACCTCCCAATCTACCAAGATTGGAAGCCAAAGCGTCACATTTTTCCTTTGCCCCTCAACTTTCTCTTGATAATTGCTGAGGGGCACAGGGCCCTGGGTGGGGCTTTGGTTTGCCGGGCATTTCCGCACCCTCCTCAGCTCCCCGCCATGGAGTGGCTTCGGTCACCCAGGCTTTATTGTGGTAGGCAGGGAGGGTTCTGAGAGGGCGCTCGGTTATGGCCTTGGTCTTGCTCGGGGCCTTGGGGCTGTTCGGCCAGGCAGCCTGGGGAACAACAACAACAACCACTTCAAGACGGGTGATACCATTATTCCTTATATTCTGGCTATTATTTGACGATTTTATGCAGCTTATCAAGGACGTTTAATAATAAAAAAGGTGTATTATATCTCCATTAATTCGTTGACCGTCATAAATCCTTCCTAAACACAGTAAAACAGTCTAATGATAGCCAGAATAAATAGAAATATAACTTCACTCAGGCTGAAAGTGTCAAGTCCTCAGTAATTTCAGCTACAGTATATGCCTATGTCTTTCATTCAATATATCCTGATTCCTCTCTTGTACCTATATACTAAATGGACACTAATAATAATACAATACTCAGAAGTACTGAACAGTAATTCCTCGCTTAAAGTTGTGGTTACGTTTCTGAATATCAAAACTATACAGTATATGAAACTACTTTAACCTGTTCAGCATGATGAAATATTCATAATCTTATTCTGGTTACCATCGCACAATTTTCTTTAACTTATAACATACCTCTAGGACTCTAAGGGGCAATTACAGTCTCGATTTAAAAAAAATATAAATAAATAAATAACATAAAATAGAGACTGTATCGATAAACCCTCTGAATAAATGGACCTTCTTAAACTGCATAAAATCGTCTAAATTTAGCGACAATCAAAGATAAAAAGGCGTCATCTTGCTGAAGGGGTTAAGTGAATCACAACTTTAAATGAAACAACTTTATGTTAATCAAGTATTTTTTGTCGTTTTCATTGTGAATTTGGAACATTTTGTTTGATTTACAACTTAATAATGGAAGCTAAACAACTTTAAGCTAATTTTGTTCCGGCATTAATGAGCAGTGAATAATGAAACAACTTAAAATGATGCGACTCTAAGTGAGGCGTCTCTGTACTGTATATCTTAAAAGTTAGGAAGAAACTGATAAGCCGGTATCACACGAGAGCTTTTACAGTCAACATTCGATTATCAACATTTTTCTGGCATCATTTATGGAGTATTTTGCACTGGTATCGGAAACTAGACTGATAGTAGATCAATTTAGGTAACTGAAATATTTTAAATGTTGACCTCATAAGCTGCCAGACCAGTGTTGAGGGAAAAAGCGCTCGTGTGATACCGGCTTTAGCAACAATCACTCAACATGAATAGGGAACGTGCAACAAGATCAACAATAGAAACAAGAAAATGGACTAGATTACACAGAAAAATCATGGTCAATACCTTCACATTTCCATGTAGGGTAGACTAGACTATTTATAAGCGGTTTTCCAAATAGTAAGCAAAATCCATGATACTATTACCCAAAATGAGTTGATTTAGAGGCCAGTCCGTTAAGAGTCTCATTTTGTGACTCGATGGTCTAAGCTACTTCATATACTGTACTTTATTAACTTGGTCATGTAGTAATGTACACCCTATGTGGTGGATTGTGTTCTTTTATTTATAAATTATTATTTTACTTAAGCGTTGTTTCCACAGCGATTTTGGTGTTGATATAAGTTTTGGTTTGTTTATTTTGCAAGTTTTACATTATAATTTAAGATCGGCTTTTCAGGAACATAACCCAATCGTAAATCGAGGGAAACCTGTACCTGCAGATGATGACGAACCCACAAACAGAAAAATCGTAATAGTTGACGAGGAAGTGGTGCACGAAGGTCTGTTTCTTCCTCTCGGTGGCTTGGTGGTGTTGGTGGCGACGGTCGGTGTTGCGGGAGGTGCTCAGTTCTCGGATCAGGTAACTGCCAAACACCAGGGCTGGAAAGGGTACAAAATAGTCAAATTCAATCCTCTCTTATCAAGGAGGCAACTTTTCTCTAGCTATCTATTAATTATTATGTAAAACTTGCAAAAAAACAAAAAAACTTAGACAATATAAAGACAAAAGAACTTATCCTAATCACTATGTGGAAGTAATGCATTGAAGATTAAGCACAAAACTACTATTATTATAATGTATTATAATGTAAAACTTGCAAAATAAACAAACCAAAACTTATACGAACACAGTAAAAAGACAAAACAACTAATCAAAATCGCTGTGGAAACAACGCTTAAAATAATAAATAAAATAATAATAAGTAAAATAATAATTTATAAATAAAAGAACGCAATCCACCACATAGGGTGTACATTACTACATGAGCAAGTTAATCTGGTTCCCAAGCAAACTAATTGCACACATAACAACGCACTATCGTCACGTTCAAGGAATTATGTATGTACTGTACTGTCTATCTATCTATTGCCCGGCGCCGTGATCCCCGAAGGGGTGGCCACGAACGAACCGCCTCCATGCACCTCTGTCCCCAGTCAGTCGACGCCCCTCCCCCCAACCAGCACCGCCTTCGTTCATATACTTCCTCAATCCATCCTTCCACCTCTCCTTCGGTCTACCTCTCCCTCTCTGTCCCTCCACCTCACTCTCGTACACCCTCCTAGTCATTCTCTCGCTTTCCATACGTTTCATATGGCCGAACCATCTTAAGATGTTCCTTTTCACACTTTCCAGCACATCTACCTCCACACCACACCTCCTTCTTATTTCTTCATTAGTCTGTCTATCCCTCCATGTAACTCTGCACGCACTTCTTAAGTAATTAATTTCCACTGCTCTCACTCTTGGTCTGAGTCTCTCAACCAACGTCCATGCTTCGCTTCCGTAAGTCAGTGTCGGGATTACCACACTGTCATGCAAGGACTTCTTCACTTCCATACTGACCACCCTATTTCTTGTTACTGCTTTCAGCGTTTCTACAACCCTCTTCCCCTGTTGTACCCTCTCCCGCACTTCTTCATCCATAGTCCCATCTTTACTAAACACACTGCCCAGATACTTAAAAGAGCTGAAGATCTCCATAGCCTGACCGTTCAGCTTCACCTCACACTCTGTGACTTCACCCCTTTCGAAGACCATAACCTTGCTCTTCCCCGCATTTACCTTCAAATTCCGTTTTACGCACACTGTTCCAAACTCATTTACCAGACCCTGCAACTCCCATTCATTATCACTCATCAGAACTGTATCATCCGCAAACAGCAGTATAGGTAGCTTCCACTCATTTCCCTCCCTTTTCAGCGATACACCAACATCCACTGCTCTTTATAGTATTTCTTTCATGACTCCATCCATATATACAGTAAACAACCACAGGGACATCACACACCCCTGTTTCAAACCAACATTCAGGTCAAAGAACTCGCTCTGCTCACTCTCCACACGTACTGCCGCCTTTGCACCCTCATACATGCTTTTCAATGCTTTCAGCAACTTGCCATCTACTCCGTATATTGTAAGTACTTTCCACAAACCTTCTCTATCCACTCTGTCATAGGCCTTCTCCAAGTCCATAAAGGCAACATACACCTTTCGTTTCTTCTCCAAATATTTCTCCACAACACAATTCAGGGTAAAAATCTGATCTACACATCCTCTTCCCTTCCTAAAACCTCCCTGCTCGTCGCCTATCCATTTCTCCGTTCTCACTCTCACTCTCTGTATGTATATACTCAGGCACATACCCCATTGCAAAATATGTACACAAAAACAGGCTGAAACCAGAGCGGAAGTAGTACAATCGGGGGTATTAAGTGTTGTCATAGATTCCAGTGGTTTTCGCTCAAAAAGTGTTATTGGTATCTTTACAGTTACTGGGAAAAGTGCTTATCCCTTCAGAGTATTAGTCAGTGTCCGAAGCTTTGTGAAATATCTGACAACACTCATCAACCTCGACTGTACAAGCTGTTTTTTCCTTTTCAATCAGATGAGCAACTTTTACATCAATTCTAATTTGGTAAGGAATTTTACAATACCCTGTTCGTAGTAGGTAAGCCAGAAGTTGTGAACCCCAACCTCTATTATTAAAAAAGGGCTAGTGCATATGAGCTGTAAATGTCCCCTACTCCCTGGCTGACCCTTCCCAACTGGTAGAAATATTAGCTTGATTACTCTAGTTGTTTGTGAGTTATAGAGGTTAATGTTGAAGAGTTTTGGCCTACTTATTTGGAAGAGGGTATAGCATGAATGTGGAAGGTACAAAGAATTGGAGGCAGGTATTGCAGAATGATCTCAAGGCCAGGGACTCAATAGGGAGATGGCTCAAGATTGTGACATATGGAGAGCTTTTGTAAGGTGAATTATTATTAAATTAAAATGTAAAACTTGTAAACTAAACAAACCAAAACTGGGACAAAGACAATATAAAGGCAAAATAACTAATCAAAATCGCTATGTGGAAACAACGCTTACTAAAATAAAATTTATGAAATAAAAGAACACAATCCACCACATAGGGTGAACATTACTACATGAGCAAGTTAATTTGTTCCCCAAGCAAACTAATCGCACACATACAACGCACTATCGTCACGTGCAAAGAATTAGTAAATTTGGGAAGTTCTATTTGTCAACAGGGCAGAAGCCCTAATAAGGTTGGAGTTGTAAGGTGAAAAACAACAAATGGTAGTATGGATAAGTCTATATAAATATGATTAACCCTTTCTGTACCGGCGACGTCTATATATTTTGTTTTTTAGCTACAGTATACATTATTTAAACGATTTTGTGCAATTTAAGAAGGATCTGTGGTAGTTAGATAGTTTGAAGGCTGTTAGTTGCTGGATGGCCATTTTAAACTGAATAAAATAGACTAATGGCCAAGTAATGGTTAAGCGCACAGAATTTTGATGTGAGTATCCTAGGTTCAAATCCTTGGAGTACCAAATGTATTCATAGTTTCATTAATTTCATTAATTAGGTTTATTTGTAAGTTAATTGGTGGGTTGCTGATAATATGAATAGTAGCCAGAATAAAGTTAAAAGGATGGCACCGGTAGTGAGAGGGTTGGTTAAGTACAGGTCTCCCTCAAGATAAGGATTGGGCTATGTTCCTGAAAACCCGATCTTGAATATATAAATTGTACAGTATAGCGAACCCTAAAGTAATGGATTAAATGGGGATGTGTTCTCGGACCAGCCAAAACCCAAACCCAAACATCTAAAAACATAAAAAAATATTGTAAATTGGGGCATCGGATAGTGAGGGAGAGCAGTATGAAAAACAGATATAATTACAGTACAGTATATTGTACTAACCTAATGTCTTAGCATCCAGAACATTATCCTCGGCATGTTTCAGCAGCTCTTTAAGGAAGATCATCAAGTAGTTGAACACATTACGATGATAGGATAGTCAGGAGGCTTTGAAACAATCTGAAATATAGGAAGGATTTTAATTCAAATTACTGAAAACTCAGAGAGTGCAGTTCAGTTCCAAATGACATTTTCACAACCAATTTTGAGAATTCATAGACATTTCTCACTAATTCTATATAATGATTCTACTTGGTCAGAATTACAAACATAAAATGTCTATTTGTAAATGTCTGTCTCTTTTCGTGTACAGGTACAGTTGGTCAAAGTTCCAGCTGACCCACCCTCGCTCTGGGGCTCGCAGAATTAGCTGGCAATACTGGTGTAGTTGCCAATCAGTGGATATAATAACTTGAATATTTAAGCAAATATACAAACTTTGGGTGAATGTTCGGGATCATACATAGCGATGTATGCATTTTTATTTGAGATAGGCTTACTTTGCCTTGTTTAGTATATGTTCTAACAATGATATAGCCAAAATCAGATCTACCAATCCCAGTCTTTGTAAGACACACCTCCTTCCTACACCAGTATTGCCAGATAATTCTGCAAGCCCCAGAGCGATGGTGGGTCAGCTGAAACTTTGACCAACTGTACAAATTTTCCTACTTCAGGGGTGGGAGGCTAGGAATCCTCCTCCCCTTGTAAAATTCACCTACTAGACGTGACAGAGAAAGGAGAGGGGGAACGCGAAAGTGGTCCTGAACCCTAAGAATTAGAACTTTAAATGTTGTTTCTGTTCGGGCTCTGTCTCAGCTCGGCCACCCCCAGCTATGGGGTATGTGCCTGAGTATATACTGTACATACCGGTACATTACTTAAATAGATACAGTAGCTTTAACCCTTTCCGTACCGGCGACGTCCTTTTGATTTTATTCAGGCTATTATTAGACGATGTTATTAAGTTTAAAAAGGGCCTCCAGCAATTAACAGGCTTCGAACTATCTCGGTTAACCCTTTTTACTACCACAGATCCTTGTTAAACTGCACAAAATCGTTTAAATATAGCTAAAGTCTATTCAATCGAGAAATATCTGAAAGCCCCGCCCCATTCCACCAGTGCCGTAGATTACATAAAGGTTATTGTACCGCAGTCTCGGCTGTATCACTTGACGTGTTACCATGAAGCTGATAAGGTCTCCTTATAACATTCAATGCAGGACAGATCCTCCAGTTATTTTGTATACTGCACAATTTTCCTCTACACCACTATACTGTTGAATGTTTGTGTTATGGAAATTGATTCCCAAAAGGTAAAGAGAAACTACAGTAATAAAATTAGAACAAGAATAAGTGGAAGATTGGTTGAAAAAATGTCATACCAGTTTATTTATCCTCGATATTTGCACCAACTATTGAATCAGTTCATGAAGCAAGTAAACATTCTAAGACGGAAAATTATTGTCAACACCATGGTCATTTCGAATTGTATGGAAAGTATGGCAGATTTGAGGTAGATGATGTTATATGCAAAGATTTGCGAGCACATGGACTTGATTTTGGTGGACTCTACTTTCTCGCTCTCTGTACGTGTCTGTACCTCGATCCTCCTTCCCTCTCTCCCCCTTCCATCCCTCCCTCCCTCTCCCTATCTCTCTTTCTCTCTTAATGTAAAGTGGATACAGTGTAAAGATGGTCAACTTGCTACAGTCAATACTGTTGTGATCCACTTAGCTGTCAATAATGATAATACAGTACATCTAATTGGTTGACTTTATTTGGTGTCAAAGTATTTGGATATGTAGACTACAATATCCCTGGCTTGACTAAAACGTTGGGGCACACCAGCCGGTCTGCCACATATAGCTATGGTCTGCCAAGGGGAGACGCATCCTTCCTCTTCAGAAGACAGGTGACGACTGACGTGAACGGCGAGCCGCGAGTGTCACCCTGTGTAGAAGACAACAGTGTTGTCAATGTAGCTACCTTCCTGCTAAATCTAGAAGTATTTACTTGATCAAGGGAATGGAGGCATTGAAAATAGGCTCCAGTCTTGAATTTCCATCCTGACTTGATAAACTAGAAGGGTTGATAGCTTTGAAAGCCTTTCTTAACAAATATTAATGATAAATAAATGTTTACTTTGATCTAGCGGCAAAGTTTATACCTAACGATAATTCTCATAGTACTGTACCTGTATTCTAAAACTTCGAGCCTTTTCTGGTCAACATTGTGGTATTATTCTAGCAATTTTAGGCATCCATTAACTATTGTGTAGCTTTCTAGCAATGTTTGTAAACTGATTGAGCAGTATTTTTTCTTTGGTTTGGTAACCCTGCTAGACACCGCTACATGATACAGGCGCACCAGCCGTATGATAACGGTTCGGGAAGTGGGCGAGGCTTATAGATATTTCCCGATTGAATAGACTTTAGAATATAATAAAAAGACGTCACCAGCACAGAAGGGGTTAATAAGGGCACATTTTCGGGTGGGGAGACTGGCCCATGATTTAAAGGCCCAGATCGGAAGAGTTAAACTACCAAACAACTTCTTCAGTATGGTACAATGAATGGTACCTTAATTATTCTGACTGATTTTATTAAGGAGGGTCACCATTTTTTTTTTATCTATCTTTCTCTCCTTTTCTCTCTCTACCTGGCTTGTAACCATTCAGCCAACTGTTTTAAGACGTTTATCCCCATCCAGGTGTCGATGGAAAATCCGGCTTCGCCGGAGAATTTTTTCTATCGAAAGGCATAATACAGGAGTGCATGTATTATGCCTTTGTACAAGGGGAAGGGAGACTGGCAGGAGTGTTCAAGTTATAGAAGTACTGTATTAGTTTATTATCAGTTATTGGAATGCTGTACGGTAGGGTGTTGATAGAGACGGTAATAAAGGGTACAGAAGGTGCAATAGGAGAAGAGCAGTGCAGTTTTAGGAGGGGAAGAGGGTGTGTGGACCAGATTTTTGCAGTAAGACAGCTGTGTGAGAAGTATTTAGAGAAAAGTATGTTTTTTTTAGCTTTTATGGATTTGGAAAAAGCATATGATTGTGTGGATACAGAAGCAATGTGGTAGGTGCTAAGGATTTACAAAATTGGACGAAATTTCTTAGGAGCAGTCAAGAGTTTATATGTAGAGAGTAAAGTGTGTGTTAGAGCAAGGAATGAGTTGAGTGAATGGTTTGAGGTAAATGTAGGTCTGCGACAGGGATGTGTATTGTCACCGCGGTTGTTTAATATATATATGGATGGCGTGGTGAGGGAGGTAAAAAAAAGATCTATGAGTAGAGGACTGGGTTTAGTAGGACAATAATGGTGGTGATTGGGAGTTGAATCAGCTGCTGTTTGCCGATGACACAGCACTGGTGGCGGATTCTGAGAAGCTGCAGCGAGTAGTAAACGAGTTTCATGTGGTATGTGAGAGGAGGAAGCAGAGGGTGAATGTAAATAAAAGTAAACTGATGGTGTGTAATAGAGATGCTCGTAGGATGAATCTAAATGTACGACTGAATGGGGAAATGCTGGAACAAGTGGAGTGTTTTAAATATCTAGGAGTGATAAGCAGGGATGCAAGTGTGGGAATCGAGATAAGACAGAGTGAGTGAGGGAGGGAATGTTTTCAGAGCAATGGGAAGTATGTGGAAGATGAGAAATCTTGGAATGAAAGCTAAAAGTGCAATGTATCAAGAGATACAGTAGTTGTACTGTGACGTTGACCACTCCGTTAGAACCGCATGGCTTGTCCTACAGTGACTCGCTAGGATCGCCAGGGCAGTGGATGGGGCTACAGTTTATGTATTAGAGTGTGCTTTATTTCATATGAAAGCTCGTGTCATGGGCAGTCCAGAAAGGCTCTTTGTTTTCGCCCATGTCAAGGCTTTATATATTTAATTGTAAAGTATATGTTTTGTCATTAACTAGTAATGATAGGATCTGGTTTCTAGAACACACCCATCTTTTTTCCCTTGCTATCTATTCCCGCTCCGCCCCTGAGAATCTTTTCCTCTGCCTATCTCTCATTTTCCATATCTTTCACCATCTTTATTAACAGTATATCCCCTCTGGTTAACTCTGCAAAATCAGCTTAATGCTGGCCAGTTGTATTGTGTGTTAAGGTCTGATATAACCTGTGTATGTTAGTTGTTAAGATAAGTGGATCACGAAGCATTGGTTGGCTTTCATATTGCCGCTTCCTATAATTATTAGTGTTCTGCTGGATTAGATAATGCTAGACTGGGAGTCTGATATCATAGGTATTGTTTCCTATGAGTGCTGGCTTCAGTAAAAAGCGGCACGACATACCTGAGAACTGGAGTTGATTGAGTAAATTCTAGTCTGTGTGCCATTGAGAGTAGAGCATGCACGAATGAGGGCTTTTTGCCTATACCATTCTGCACTGTTCTGGTCTCGATTGTTTGTCTTTGAGGTACGCCAGGAGAACGCTTAATACTTCGGTATTAAGGTTTCTCAAGAGAGCTACCCTTCATTATAACGTAATATTTGACGCACAGACTTGAGATTTGCACTAGGCTATGCAGCATGCCATGCGCACCAGTATCTCGTATCATTGACTCTAGCTAGACTTTATCAGTCACAGTAGACATTAAGTGTATTAACCTAATTACTCTTTTTATGCATACCCATTTATGATTACACAAGCATTTCGCAGCCTAGTTTGATGTATTGAGACACAAACGACTTAGGCTCTTTTGTTGATAGGAATACTGTATTGTGGCGATTATTATTAGTGTTGTAGTGTTTAGGATATTCTTGGCTCCGACGGCATTATATATTCTGCCTTTTTGTGTGCATAGCCTGCACGAGCATTGTTCCACTGCCTGCCTTTTTGGGTTCCATTTCCGATACGAGCATCTTTACAGCATCTAACATTTAAAGAAGATTCCTTGTTAGTGTTGAAGGACTTTAGTGCACTTTCTTTCATGCAGGAGTGCCTGACATTTATTGATTAAAGTAACGTAAGCTGTAACTTCTCTTACCACCTTACTTTGTATACCATAACCAAGCACCTTCGGTTATAGGTAGTAATAGGCTGTTTTCACCTAACATTAAGCCTAGAGTAGAAGCACATTTATTGAGAGTTTGATAGCCTATTATTGCATATAGAACTCTGTAGAGTATTTGTGTTCTTTGTTCACTGGGAATATACTTCAGAGGTTGGAGCTAGCGCTTTCCGTTGTGACATTTATGCCATTACTAGTCCAATGAATAAGAGCCCTGATATATTTGAACCCCAGTCGTAACACTACCCCCATATATCCCCCTTACGCCGACCCTCCTACCCCTCCCCCTTCACTTGACTTGATGGCGGTATTTTAAAACTTCCTCTTGGGGAATTAATGACGATGGGAAGATATAAGAGGTTAGGCCCTGGATGGATGGCCGTGCGTGTGGGGTGGGGGGAGTTGTTTGTGTGTGTGTGTGTGTGTGTGTGTGTATGTATGTTTGTTTGTTTGCATTAATGTGTGTGTGGGTGGGTGTTTTTTTCCATGAGTGTGTGTGTGTGTGTTGGGTGATGGGTTTGTTTGCTTATGAATTGGTGTCCTGTATGTGTAAATTATAAAAAATAATAGTTTTATTTAGTTATATACTCCTCTCCTGCGCATGATACATTGTAAAATAGAATGCACAGTAGTTTTTGTGCTTATTCATTGAATGTTTATGCCCTTAAGGGGAGGTTTTTAGTTTGGTCTCTAGGTGTCCATCAAGCTTAATATTACACCCCCTTGAGCCCCTTTCAAGATAAATTTGTACATTTTTCGGTAGAAAAATGTCTCGGCTGAAAGCCGGTTCCTCTTAAACTACAGGCTCGCTATGGCTCGCCAGGATAAAATCGACACCTAAATGGCACGAAAGGTCTTAAAATTGACAGAAATGGGTCGAAGGTTCTTAAAATCGTCAAAATAATGTGGCGAACGTCTTAAAATTAGAAAAGCAATGGGGCTAAACATGAGGGAGAAAAGAGTCAAGAAAAAAAATCCCTCAAGTGGAAATCTCCCCTTAATACCATTCTACGTACTCAATAGTTGATGTAAGTTTGATCTCTTTTATCAATATATATTCTGTATAATACTTTATTATTTGTAAATGTGTTCAGTCTTGTTCAGTACCGTACCGTCTTTAGTATTCTATATTTATCTTCCAATATTTTTCCTTTTCTCGGTGCACTCAATATAAATGCCAGTATTTATATCCTTCTCATATGTCCTTCATTTCTATTTTCTCTCTTTTCCATCCCTCCCTTTTCGTTTCTTTCTCACTAATATCTCTCTCTCTCTCTCTCTCTTCTCTCTCTCTCTCTCTCTCTCTCTCTCTCTCTCTCTCTCTCTCTCTCTCTCTCTCTCTCTCTGTTTATTTTTTTAGCAGAGGGTATATAGAATCCTTTAGCAGCTGATTTTTCGATACTCAATGGAAAACTATGAAGATAAATCGTCTCTGCATCATGTAAATACCAAGTTTATATAATTAACAACATGTTTTGCTACAATATCTTCTTAATAGCTAAGTAATGAAGATGAGGCCATTGTAATTTACCGTCAGCTAAAAATAGACCGAATATACTTCGATGCCAAATATTTTCTAGCCCACTTCGTAAGAATTCGTGGACACTTTCTGATTTTCGTTATGCAATTATAACTATCTGGGTTGATTTTTGAATAGAACTTGCTATTAAATATGTAGTATATATAGCATTTGCAGTTGATGAATAGAAAATTATATTCATAAATTCGTTTCCGGAGATATACTTCCATAATTAGAAATAGGCGAAGTCCACGAATATTTATAAGTGAGCTAGTGACTATGGCATCCGAGTTAACCTTATTCTACCGTATCTGTTCCCCTCCTCCTTTACTCTCACTCTCTCGGTTTTCTTTCCCCCTCTCCTTCCTGACCTTTATTTTGTTTCTGACCCCAGCCGTACCCTAACACAAACAACTTGGTAGATATCAGTAGAGCTATTGTTGTCAGCGGCTCTTTGAAACCCTTTTGTAATCGCCCCGTCCTACTTTTTTCTCAGTATGTATCTAGCCTGCCCTTTGAAACCTCTTTGTAATCACCCCATCCCACTCTTCTCCCAGCATTTCTCTCTTCCACTTCACCCTGTTTCATCTCATCTCTCTCCCTCCCTCTCTTTTCTCAGTATCGTTCTCCTCCCCCCCTTACCGTCCCCCGCCCTCTCTGTTCTCAGTATCTCTCTCGTCCACTTTACCTTTTTATCTTTCCTCCTTCCTCTCTTTGTTTCCTTTTATCTAACGTCCACATACCCTTCCCTTCCCATTCTTTTCTCAGTATCTCTCTCGTTCACTTCACCCTGTTTCATCTTATCTCTCCCCCTCCCTCTCTTTTCTTAGTATCTCTCTCGTTCACTTCACCCTGTTTCTTCTTATCTCTCGCACTCCCTCTCTTTTCTCAGTATCTCTCTCGTTCACTTCACCCTGTTTCATCTTATCTCTCCCCCTCCCTCTCTTTTCTTAGTATCTCTCTCGTTCACTTCACCCTGTTTCTTCTTATCTCTCGCACTCCCTCTCTTTTCTTAGTATCTCTCTCGTTCACTTCACCCTGTTTCTTCTTATCTCTCGCACTCCCTCTCTTTTCTTAGTATCTCTCTCGTTCACTTCACCCTGTTTCATCTTATCTCTCACACTTCCTCTCTTTTCTCAGTATCTATCTCGTTCACTTCACCCAGTTTCATCTTATTTCTCTCCCTCCTTCTGTTTTCTCAGTATCTCTCTCGTTCCCCTCAACTAGTTTCATCTCATCTCGCCCTTTCCATCTGTACCCTATACTTCCTCAATATATTCCTCTCCTTTTCGCTCATGTTTTCTGCTAATTGTTCCCTTCTTTGCTATTTCCTATCTTCCTTACAATGTAATCTCCAATTCCTTTCTTAATATTTTCCTATTTGTATGACGACAACAGGGAAAGCTGCCTATAACAAGTGTTCGCCCCCAAAGTTGAAAGTGTTAGAGATCCAAATTCAAGGTACGTTAGAGTCGAAGTGTCTGGACGCACGGAGCTTGAAGCAGTTTAAGTCATTGAATGAGGGAAAGACAGATTGAGGGAGAGAGTTCCAGAGTTTATATATCTCCCACTCCCTTCTATTTCTTTTTTTCCCCCTATAATCCTATATATCTTCAAGCTATTTTCTTATATTTGATGTCAGTTGCTCACTCCCTTTTGCCCCTCTCCCCTTGTTTTTCTCTTCGTCTCTTGACTAATCTTCCTCTCCCCTCTCTTTTCCCCTTCTGTCTTTTTCTCCTCTTCTCCCTCCATACTTGCATTTTTTTCTTCTCTTCTCATTCTCCTCCATCACTCGTCTTTCCTCTCTCCAACCATTCCACTTTTCTCCAACTCTCCTCTCCTCCCTTCAACCCCCTCCCCACTCCTCTTTTCTCTCCATCTCTCCACTCACTCCACTTTCCTCCAACCCCCCTCTCCTCCCTTCAACCCCCTCCCCACTCTCCTTTTCTCCACTTTCCTCCAACTCTCCTCTTCTCCTTCCAACCTCCTCCTCCCACTCCTCTTTTCTCTCCCTCCCCAACTTTTCTCCCCGGGCCTTCATAAATGGACAAGAGCATACCAAACTCCCCGGCCTCCTCAGGGACTACACAGGCCAGAGTTCTCAATCTGCCCCTCTATATTTCAAGGGTAGAGTCTCGCGGGATAGGGCCGGAGTCAAGCTTCTTCATCCTTCTTATGTATCCCTGCCTTACTCTTTTTTCTTTTAGGGTTTATAAGGTTTTCTTTCGTAGCTCTTGTAGTTGATGTTTATCTTTTTGATATCATATTTTTCTTTCGAGTTTTTGTTAGTATATGCTGTGTGTTTCTTTTCTCGCAAGGGCATGTATTTCGTTCATCTTTGTTGCATATCGACCTGCTTGGCCCTTCCATAGTATATTGTTTAAGGTTTTATGATGTGTTTTTCTTTCGTGGCTCTTGCGGTGATTTTTTTCGTTTTATAGCTTCCTAATAATTGTGCTTAGGTTTATTCATAAGTTTTGTGTTTTGTTTTGTTTTCTCGGGGTAATTCTGTTTCTGTTGTGTGCCTTGCTTTCCTGTTACATAGTATTCTCAGTTTGGCCCTTTATAATGCAAGGGCTTCTTCATCCTTCATAGGCCGTCCATATTCTGTAAGTTAAGCGTTTGTAATATTTGTTTTCTTCTTAGTTTTAATGTCAGTGTTTATCTATTTTATAACTACGGTACTGTATTTTATAACTACGGTACTGTACTTTATAACTACGGTACTGTATTTTATAACTACGGTACTGTATTTTATAACTACGGTACTGTACTTTATAACTACGGTACTGTATTTTATAACTACGGTACTGTATTTTATAACTACGGTACTGTACTTTATAACTACGGTACTGTATTTTATAACTACGGTACTGTATTTTATAACTACGGTACTGTACTTTATAACTACGGTACTGTATTTTATAACTACGGTACTGTACTTTATAACTACGGTACTGTACTTTATAACTACGGTACTGTATTTTATAACTACGGTACTGTATTTTATAACTACGGTACTGTATTTTATTTCTTTAGAATGACTGTTACTTTTTTGTCCTAAGGTCATCTGGTTCGTTCATCTCTTTTTGGTGTGTGTCTTGTTTTCTTTACGTAATATGCTCTGCCCCTCTATATTTCATGGGCTAAGTCTAATGGGATGGCGTCTGAGTCAAAGTACTTCATCCCTCTCAGCCCTTCTATACTCTTTTCTTTAAGCCTTATCAGACAACATCATAAACCCTTAAAGTTTAAGGGTTTATGATGTTGTCTTTCGTAGCTCCTGTGTGATAACTTTATCCTGTTCTTCCTTTCTGTACTCTTTCTTGATTTAATTATGTTTTCTTCCATACCTCTGGCCGATATGCTTTAACTAACTATACGCACTTCCATATATTTGTCTTTAAGGGGAGACGGGCGGGTTTTCTAGATCCCCTTCTCCCGTATGTTTAGCCCTATTAGTTTTCAGATTTTAAGACGTTCGGCCCATTATTTTGGTGATATTAAGACTATTTGCCCCATTTTGTTGTCAATATTAAAACCATTCGTGCCACTTAGGTGGCGAGCGATACCGAGCCTATAGATTAAGAGGGAGTCGGCCTTCGGCCGGGAAATCTTTCTACCGAAACATTTACAAATTTATCTAGAATGGGGATCTTGGGGATGTTTTTTTAAGCTTAAGGAGGTCTACGGAGGAAATATAAAAGTATAAATAAATAAACTGACCAATAAGTAAAACCTTCCCCCTTAACATTATTGGACTTGGGCAATCGATTCGATGTACACTAGTGGAAACAATAAATAGTAAATATATTAGAAATGGTTACCCTCGTGAGCTGTAATTTATGCGAAGGGAATTAATTAGGTTACACATATGTTTGTAGTATCACAAGATTCCGAACCACTTCCAGAATGTTGAGAGCGTTAGTGGAGAGATTGTTTTTGTTTACAATTTGAGTAAAACAGGATCAACAGATAGCTTCAACATTATATAGACAACATTCATGGTTGGGACTGTACAGTGTTTCTTGCAAATCCTTTTCTCTAACCCTTAACCCTCTGAGGATCGATGACTCACTTTGTTCTGGGTATTTTTAGACGATTTTATTTGGATTAGGAAGGTCATGCGGAAGTCAGAGGGTTGATTGAGATATTCAATAACACCTAAGGGGAGGCAGATCGTTTTTTTTTGGATCCCCTTCTCCCTAATGTTTAGCCCCACTAGTTGTGAAATAAATGAATTAATAGACCAAACAAACGGTCTGCCTCCCCTTAATTTCATATCCACATTCCACTGTATACTACCTTTCTTTTTATCTTCATGCATCCCAATACATTTTAGAATAAAAGTGATATGGTGAACATTGACTCGCGAAATCAAGTACCGGGTAATTAATTATAGAACATCAAACACATATCAAATGACTGCAGCTGGGTAACGTAGCATGATGATTCTTCTAATTATGCAATACATATTTTTGCCTACCAGTCTTTCATTGTTAACAGATATCAATACACATAATTAATTACTAACGTCAACTGAATTAAAAAAAAAAAAAAAAAAAAAAAAAAAAAAAAAAAAAAGTGTTATAGTACCTGGGAAGTGATAAACAATAGGAATCATGTTTTTATTTTTATTTGTTTTTATTTATTTGTTTAATATCACAAAGTCGGAAACATGTACTGGTATATAACTGTCTTGATAGCGTAATGCATAAGTGCACGAAATTTCGGTGTGAGTATCCTAGGTTCGAATCCCCGGACTGCCACATGTGTTTATTAATTTCATTAATCGAGTTTAGGAGTAAAGTTGGTTGGTGGAGAGAGCATAATAATTATCGCCAGAAATTGATTTGTAGTATTTAACCCTCTGAAGATTATGACGCTTTTGACAGCTTATTATGGCTATTATTAGACGGTTTTGTACAGCTTAGGAAGAATCTGTAGGAATTATTAGGGTAAAGACTATTTCACTTTAACCTCTGACTTCCATATACCCTTCCCAATCTGAATAAAATCGTCTAATAATAGCCAGCAAATAGACAAGCAATGCGTAATCGAATCTTGAAAGGGTTAAGTAGAAAAGACAAAAATGGGCCTATGCCAACTCTTGCGTGGTGAAATTTGTGAAATTGTTTGTGTATGCTTCCTGAAGATTAGAAGTTGCCGATTTATAATAGTTTTCATCACATAATTTCCATTACAATCATAAATTATACTAGATATGTATCATTTAGAAATTTTTAACCCTCAAATCCAATCTTTTAAACATTTGAAGTATTATTGTTTTATCTCCTTTTTGTTCAATTCATATTCAAATGTGTGCATAGTTGTAGGAACGCTGAAAGCAGCAACAAGAAATAGGATGGTCATCATGGAAGTAAAGAAGTCCTTGCATGATAGTGTGGTAATCCCGACATTGACGTACGGAAATGAAGCGTGGACGTTGTTGGAGAGACGCAAACCAAGAGTGAGAGGGGTGAAAATGAGTTACTTGAGAAGTGTGTGCGGAGTTACATGGAGGGATATACAGACGAATGAGGAAGTACGAGAGTGGTGTGGTATGGATGTAGATGTGCTGGAAAGTGTGAAAAAGAACCATGTGGAACGTATGGGAAGCGAGAGAATGGCTAAGAGAGTGTACAAGAGTGAACTGGAAGGACAAAGAGGGAGAGGTAAACTGAGAGAGAGGTGGAAGGATGAAGTTAAGAAGTGTATGCGTGAAAACTGACTGGGGACAGAGGTGCATGGAGGCGATTCGTTCATGGCCACCCTTTCGGGGATCATGGTGTCTGGCAATAGATAGTTAGATAGACATATGTTGTTCTTTTATGTTGTAATGCCTCTGGGAATGTGCAGTTGCTGTCATTAGTGTTGTCTCCGGCTTCAATGAACATCCTTATTAAATATTTATCTGACGTTTGCATTCGGAATTTCGCTTAATGAGTTTAGGATTTCAAAGTGTATCAGAATTAATACTACCAATGAATGCACAATGTATACATATATTTCCTTTTATCTGTAACGCTTAAACAGTCAATACAAAATGTGTACACGCAACAAAATAAGTTAAGAGTCCAAGTTTTCGAAGTTATCCTGAAGAGAACCAAATCTTCTCAATAATTTGTTTACCTTATATTTACATTTCGGATGTTTATTTTGCAGTTTCAGAGTTCATATTGGCCCCGGTCGTTGATTATATTTCTAATGGGAACCCTCGAAGGAAACTAAACAAATTATCATCCCTTACTGTCTATATTGGAAGCCCTTGAAAATGCACAAAAGCGAATGAGGAATTCTAATTTTCTGTCTCTTTTTTTCTTTTTTTTCAGAGCTGCAGACTGGGAAAAGAGTGAGTAAATATTGGCTTATTTTCGTCGTATTCTATTTTTTCAGTTCAAAGAGTTTGCATTTTATTGACTTAGGAGTTTTTGATGGTCGTTTATAGCATAGTAATTTACTGTTTATTATTATTTATATTATCATTAATTAAAGGTTACAGTTTAGTTAATGCCAAACGGATCAGTTATTTAATATATAGTTTTAGGATTCTACGATTTTTGAATTTGCTTTCGTATTTCTTAGATTCGGGAAATATAAATTGTAGTAATATGATGCTG
>JBAKBP010032398.1:0-23202 GCA_037953745.1 Lithodes maja
GTAGCTCTAAGTCTAAACAACCAATCTCCTGTTTGTGTTTAGTTTTTAGCCCTTTTAATTGAGAACAAATTGATAAAAAATACCATCTTCAATTCCGATATTTGTTTCTGTGTATGAGGAAGACAAAAGGCAAAGCTGCCTGAAACAAGTGTCTCCCCCAAAGTTGAAAGAGCAACAGAGACAAATTCAGGGAGGTTGGTGTTCTCTCATTTTTGTTTAGGAGGGGGGGGGGGGGGGGAGAGAGAGAGAAACGCGTGGTGTGGTTGTTTGGTGTACTGAAAATAATAGGAGGAAGTATTTCTGAGAGTTAACTGGATTACTTTCTGTGCAGGTGAGACACAAACATAAATAGTGAGGGAGGCCAGACAAATGAAACAGGGATTCCAGCAACTGTGCAGGTGAGACACAAACATAAATAGTGAGGGAGGCCAGACAAATGAAACAGGGATTCCAGCAACTGTGCAGGTGAGACACAAACATAAATAGTGAGGGAGGCCAGACAAATGAAACAGGGATTCCAGCAACTGTGCAGGTGAGACACAAACATAAATAGTGAGGGAGGCCAGACAAATGAAACAGGGATTCCAGCAACTGTGCAGGTGAGACACAAACATAAATAGTGAGGGAGGCCAGACAAATGAAACAGGGATTCCAGCAACTGTGCAGGTGAGACACAAACATAAATAGTGAGGGAGGCCAGACAAATGAAACAGGGATTCCAGCAACTCCTTATCACAAGCCTATGATGCCTCCCCTGAAGGAGAGAAGAATAACAGTGCTTTAATTTGTTGTATTGTCTGTAAAACTGTCTGTGAACACATTGTCAATGGATCCCGTTTCATAATATACAAACAACTAATGTTAGTTTGTTTTAGTACATTGTATTTGATAATACACCGTTCTGGGGCTATTATAGTGGAAGGTATATCATGGAGATGGTATTGTTTAGGTTAAGTAGCTTGGAAGTGTTTCGGTCACAGTCTTCCGTTAACGAGGATTTCTAGAGTTCGGGGGAGAAATATTTACCTTCAAAATATTATAACGAGTGATTAATTAGAGCAAAACATATATCCAAATATAATTCAGGTAGTTATTTTGTGTTCGTGGCTTTAATTAAACTTACGTCAGATCATCGCTTTGTGATCGGCTAAAATCTTGTTTTGGTTCACTCCATTCCCAACCACATTTTCAAAGGGCTTTCAAGATTGGCCGAGTGAAATCCGTCCCTACGGCTTAAGGACAGGATACTCTCGAAAAATGGTCTGTGTATGGAAAATGTCAGTACATTATATGATGCCTTATCCTGTCCTTAGCATAGCTTGCCATAAGACCGATGAGGCACCGAGATTGATAGTTGTGTCTATCCTATGGCTCCTAGCTACCCTCACTCATCAGTGCTGCGTTGGCTCTGGCTGAGTGAGGGTGTATTGCCTGGAGCTCTGTCGGCCGCTAACCTTATAGCACCTTATAGATACCGTATAGTTGTAGTCACAGGCACTAAGTTTGGGGTTTACGGTGGTATTTTATCAATTATGATACTAAATATTCGTTAGAATGATTTAAATGCATTATTATCTGTCCGAGTCTATAGTAAGGTTATAAGAAAAACCTCTTGGAAAACTCGATGTAATTGGAATTATAATGTATGTATTGGTATTGTCAACAATGATTATGATACCGTTATGATATCTTTGGTGGTTTAATTCCTATAACACATTTACCCTGTCAGTATGATGGCGCCATTTTTAGTGTTGTATATATCATTAAACAATATTATACAGCTTAGAACACAACTTTGCAGCACGATTGACGGTACGGTTGCTTCAGAATATTTCCTAGCGGACTTAATATTGACACTGCTTATGTGGCTATTTGTATGGAGGTTATTCATTAGCATAATATTATAAACAATACAGTAGATCGAAGACAACTCTAGTAACTCAGTGATTCTCAACCAAGGTTAAATTTACCCCCTGTGGGTAAACAAATACATGGCATGAGGTAAATATATCATACCTGCACATTTAATATTGTTACGTCCTGGGATATATAAACACTGGGCTCTTTCTATTGGACTAGGTATGCGGCAACAAGCAACAACGGAAAACGCTAGATCCAACCCTTATCTATAAACCCAGGCAACAAACCACCCTAAACCGTCAAGAGTCCTGCCTGGACAACGAGGTATCCTATGACTCGGTTACAGGGTGCACGCACTATAGACTGCTGATAGTCAAGCAGGCTATATAAAAGATCACACAATTAAGTTGACTTAAAGCTTCAAGGAAAAGATAGATAACGGAATTAAATTGCAGAAACAATTTAATAACAAACTAGAAGAAAGTACATTTAACGCTACGTTAATTAATACAACTAATCACCCCTGCGTGAAAGAAGGTGAAAGCATACAGTCCTCAAAACATCGTACAGGTAGACAAGATGCAGGTTTCTAAACTGCATGCGGCTACTGTAGGATCTGATGCTTAGCAAAGAAAGTAAGTTACGGATTTAGAGAACTCTTAACTCATAAGCAGGAATAAAAACTAGTGATAGGCCATACAGTGTATAATGGCATAGATATAATTAAATAAAGGCAGCAACTCGCAACATAATCACATACAGGTGTGCTTCTTACTCTTAGTCGGGCAAGCCTGCTCGGACAGAGTCTCTAAGCCACACCCTGACTCACAATGCTCACAAGAACGGTAAAACTGTGGCACAATAACAAGCATGCAGAAATAATAAACCCCTAGCTGTTAATCTGCCAGGTGGCAGAGGTCTAGCCGGAAGGATATAGGCTTCGGATACCCTGGCTGAGCCACCTGCTCTAGCCTAGGGACGTTCCCAAGTCTGTGCGCCAAATTACTCTAATTGAAAGGGTGCTCTCTTGAGAGACTCAGATCCCAAGTATCTGACTCTCTCCTGGCGACCCTAAAACAAACGCAAGACGTGCTAGCGCAGTGCTGAGTGGACTAGGCAAGGGCCCTCACACAACACAACACTAGACACACAGGCACACAGACAAGAAAATGCCCCCAGACTCCCACGGGTATCCTAGTAAAGTCGTGCAGGTCCACAGGACTCGCACCAGCAGACTTTACTTAAAGGATCGCAAAAAAACCTCCCCTCCGGTCTAGGCCCTGCTCACCTGCCACAAGAACACACTAGCAAGCATGAAACCACCAAATATGAGATAACAAAAAAGCTTCCTAGGTCTCATTAACAATTACATCTCTGCATAAGGCCCAAAATCCTATCTAGTTATCTGAGAGCTCGTCGTTAATACAATAATAGATATAAGGTCTATCAAGGGAATGGGATAATTAAATAGATTGGTGAAGTAGTGGAAGGAAGGTATACAAAGTAAGAGAGAAAGTTTCTAAGTGGGGTTGAGAGGGATAGATATCAAGGGGGTCCGAAGGGTACGACAGTGAGGTGAGCTCTGAGTCTTGAATCTGTCTGGACCCCACCCTAGGCATGCGAAATACATCCCATGCTTGGCAACACTCAACACCGTTGCCGGGTCAAAATCCTCTACCCCTTGCGCGAGTCGAAACTAAGCCTAACGTTGCGATCAAATTGGCAACATCAGGCTCGTCCCAAGCTACTCTCTCCGCGCCCGCGCGAAGCAACGTCCCCCAGCCGGTCTCTCTCTCCCGCTCGTCTCCTCCCACTCTCACTAGACTTACATCTTATATATTAAAATGAAACAATCAACTATCGAGAAAAAATATACTAAGATGCGTTGGTTAAGAATAAGGGCAGCTTCAAGCTGTGAAACAACATAAGAATATCCCAGACATTAGTTACATTGTCGTAGGATATATACTAAGGAAAAGCCGGCCGGCCGGCTGCCGCCAGCCGGTTTCTAAACGGCTGGGCAGCCGACACGCGCGCATGCCCGCACGTGGCTACTATGCAGGAGCGTCACACCTCCCCCAAGATATAAGACCCTTGACTAAGTTCTTCATATCTAACAGAAAGCTTCGCATAGTACCACACACTGTTGCGACACAAGGCACTATATATAAAAAAATATAAAGACTGTTGCGCTCCACCGAGCAAGTTCAACTAACTTAGCGACAATAAGCGAAAACATTCAACTTAGATACTGCTACAACATCTTATACAAAATTCTACACGTTATAAAAATAAAGAGTTTTTATAAGGTTTTTGCTTTTTTAATTTGTTTATGGTGGCTGCACTTACAGGGGCAAGCCTATTTTACTCCACTCTCAACACACACTGACTGAACGGCGAGGGTTCTCCTGCAAACAAACCCTCCCGTGACAAACAATCAGCCAAAACATTATCAGTGCCCTTAGCATGCCACACATCCAACTTGTGTCCCGGCAGCAAAACAACACCTGGCACTGATAAACTGCCCAGTTCATCACAAGACTGGCATTTCTCTTCGCTCTTTCCGGCAACGGGGCCTGCCAATAACCTTTCACTAGTTCTACCTTCGTGATAGGCGATGCAGCCCCGAGGCGGTCTATGGTGTCGTCAACTCTCGATAAGGTATAGGCGTCTGTCAGGGATAATGCACACACACTCTCGCAATGAACACACTCACTGATCTTGCCACTTAACACCGGTTGCAAAGTTACAGGCAACGACCACTCACGACATTCCTTATCCCTCAGACCCTTCGTCAACACGTAATCCAGCTCTGCTTGCACCACAGGCTGTCGAGCAGGATTTATACGGTAGGGAGCCAATTTGAACCTTGCACTGTCTCCAGCCTCCATGTCGGATTCTACTTCGTACATCAGGCCTGGAGAATGAACAAACATGCGAAAGTACTGCCATAGCCTAGTAAACAACTGCCTTGCACTGTCTCCACGAACAACATGCCTAGTGCCCTCCCACAACCCAGCCGAGACCGCAGCTTCTAACCTGTAGTCTCCCTCCTTCTCCACCTTCGTCCCTAGAACAGCCAGGTCATGAGAGGGACAATCAGTACCACCTGTGCAGTCACTCCCATAGTTCATTATTGCTAAGGCTTCCCCGCCGATACCGTACATGCACACCCCCGCATTTCTTAACGACTACATCTGCCTGCGCAGCATCACCGCTTTTAGCGACATGGCCAGATACAGTCGGTCTATGGTAGGGCTGTTGCAATTGACTAGAGCAGCATTGGGAGGCTATGCGACGACTGGGCACTTCTATGCCACAGCCAACCTCACCAATCTGCTCAAAGTCCTCCTTTTGACCACCACCCTTGGCAGCCATGGGTCGACCCTGACCTGGCAACCATGCCAAAGCCTCGTCGCCCACCTTGAACTACCGAAACAACGAGGCTAACAGTCTTTCAACATTCACTTGACCTGCCCGCGGAACATCTTGCACCGCCCGAGTTGTGAGGCTCAGGGGCTCGGCACGACCAGTGGGGTATGAACCGAGCTGGTGCTGGAGCGCTGCACACTGCTGCTCAGGCAGGCGCTCTAGCGCTTCCACAGCCACCAGACTCGTGTCCCCCGCCCACTGCTCCGCCGAGACATGACAATCCCTACTCTCCTCCACCTGTGCCCTACTGCCCCCCTCTCCTCCACCTTGGCCGCTGCAGACCAACGCAGGGACAGTAGGCTGCTCAGGTGGTTGCCTCAGAAACTCCTCCAACAGGTTCACATGACATGTTTCCCCGTCCTCGTGTTTGATCTCGACAGCACCATTACCACACTTCTGAACTTCCGGATCCTCCAACTGCAGTTTACAAATATCTGAGGGAACCAACCTGTCTAGATGCTTCCAAAGCAACCCAAGTCCTCCCCCAATATCAAACTGAGCAACCCTTTTTTCTCTCCGTGTGTAACGTTGCTGCCTCGGAGTCTCTTCCTGCCCTACCTCCTCACTAGCTGTGACAGGTCCTGGGGCCTCTCCAGACTCTAACATAGGTGCCAATAATGAGTCACCAAGAAACACTGCCGGCTCAAAACTCTCCAATTGACCAACACTTCCCGTTTTCTTGTGACCTTTCCTCCGCGGTTTGATAGACTGAGGTGGTGGCTGCAAGGCTCCGGATGTCTGAGAACGCGTCACAACACACGCCATGGTTTGTACGCTACACTTCTCAAGCCACTCCTGTTCCTCCCTACTAACGTCGGCCGCCTTCTCGGCAACGACCAAGGGTGAAACCTTAGAAGCAGGCACCGCAAAGTCGTTGCCGAGGAGGAGGTCGACGCCCCCAACAGGCAAGTTCTCTACAATTCCGACATCCAGCTCCTTCGCCACACCACCCACCTCCAGCTCCATCCGCACCAGCGGGTAGGACTTCGTAGCATTGATCCCCTGAACTACCACCACCCGAGCAGCGTTAATCAGCCTACCAGTAAAGTTCTTTAACAAGATCTGAGAAGCCCCAGTATCACGCAATAGCTTAACTCCTCGCCTTTCGCCAGCCCACCTCACAAAGCCATGCCCTCTATGACCCCCAAAGACGTCGCGGACAGGGTTCGAGCCTTCCGGACTCTTGAACACAGGCTGTGTCCCAACCTCTGACGAACTACCCTTGGCAAACTCAGAAGATATAGGCGACACCCCTATGCTGCGGACCAATGACACAACCTTGTTTGGTGGCTTGTTCGGACAAGCATTTGCAAAGTGACCCTCCTTGTGACATGCAAAGCACTCTTTACTCTTTGGTTTCCCTTGGGAGTGGGAGGTACCATTAGACTTCTTATACGGGACGGTATTTGGTTTATGTTCAGTTTTATTGTCAGTGCTAGATGGTTTTGTGTATTTATGTGTATCAAAATTCTTGGGAGAGGGAGGGGTACGATCCTTTGCACCCGACTCACTCCTAGCTGCTGCTCCGCACCCTCGAATTAATGACAGTCGGAGGTCAGCCATTTCTGCTGCCTCCTGGAGAGTTCTAGGATTTTTTCCTTTATATTTAATGTTAAGTCCCCGCCTGTGCACTTAAAGAACTGCTCCAAGAGAACCAGCTCCCTCAACTCCTCAAAAGTAGCTGCCCTCTCAGAACGCAGCCAATGTCGTAGTGCATCAGACAAGTCCCGGGCGTGTTCTAGGAAGGTACTATCCTTGCCCTTAGTAACACCCCGAAACTTCAAGCGGTAAGTTTCTGGTTGTAACTCATAGGCCCGTAGCACAGCCTTCTTTAGCTCATCATAAACTACACAGGACTCTAAAGGTAGTGCATCATACGCTTTTAGCCCCTTTCCTAGGAGTCTTGATGAAACTAATGCTGCCCACTTTTCCTGACGCCACTGGTGTTCCTGACACTTCTTCTCAAATCGCGTAAAAAACTCAGTCACACATGATTCATCGAACACAGGAACTAGTTTAAGCAGGTGCGACAATGATTGGTCCCGATGTCTGTTACCTCCCCCAATATTTCGCCCTGTTACCTCCACTCGAGATCTCTCCAGCTCCCTGTCAGCCCGATACCTAGTAGACTCTGCCTGCAGTTCAGCCTCTCGTATAGCTGTTCTCTCTGCAGCCTCAGCCTGAGCTCTAGCAGCCTCAAACTGAGCTCTAGCAGCAACCTCAGCCTGCACACTAACCTGTCTTTCGGCAGCCTCAACCTTGGCCATCTCAAGCCGAAACAACAAATCTGGAGTCAACCCTTGAGGAGGGGAAGATGCATTTAATGGGGAGGGTCCCTGTGATTTAATTCCACACTGCCATTGACCATCAACTTGGGGGTATGTACTAAATTCAGGCACCCTGACGTTTGATACGGGGGTAGAGTGGAGGGGGGCTGGGGACCGGGGTCCCCAGTCGCCTCTCCACCCAGGTCTCTCCCTTCTAAACCCAATATCAAAGTCCTCAGCTGATCTTTCCTCATGCCACTTAAACCCTGGTGACCCTGAAGACCTGCCACACACTTTAAGCCATACTTATTCAGCTTCAACACCCTGGCAGCGGTAAGGGGCACCTCTAAAAATCTTCTAGCACCCTCCTTGCTATCGACTAGCCACTCCACAGGTCTTTCTCCCTCCGAGCCTGTATCGTGATCTGACCCATCACTGTGTTCTGATATATTAGACATGTTTGTGTACTGCAGTAATTATCACGGTTATAGAATGTGCCTTATCTCCTATGCAAGTATGTATATACTAATGTTATTTAAAGTCTTTAATGTGTTATATTGGTTGCTCCAAAAAAAAAACTATGTCCACTGTATTCCTCTAATCAAAAGGAATCTCAAAACAAATGACCACTATATTCCTCTGTTCAGTAAATCCTATGCAAGGTCGCCATTTGTTACGTCCTGGGATATATAAACACTGGGCTCTTTCTATTGGACTAGGTATGCGGCAACAAGCAACAACGGAAAACGCTAGATCCAACCCTTATCTATAAACCCAGGCAATAAACCACCCTAAACCGTCAAGAGTCCTGCCTGGACAACGAGGTATCCAATGACTCGGTTACAGGGTGCACGCACTATAGACTGCTGATAGTCAAGCAGGCTATATAAAAGATCACACAATTAAGTTGACTTAAAGCTTCAAGGAAAAGATAGATAACGGAATTAAATTGCAGAAACAATTTAATAACAAACTAGAAGAAAGTACATTTAACGATACGTTAATTAATACAACTAATCACCCCTGCGTGAAAGAAGGTGAAAGCAAACAGTCCTCAAAACATCGTACAGGTAGACAAGATGCAGGTTTCTAAACTGCATGCGGCTACTGTAGGATCTGATGCTTAGCAAAGAAAGTACGTTACGGATTTAGAGAACTCTTAACTCATAAGAAGGAATAAATACTAGTGATAGGCCATACAGTGTATAATGGCATAGGTATAATTAAATAAAGGCAGCAACTCGCAACATAACCACATACAGGTGTGCTTCTCACTCTTAGTCAGGCAAGCCTGCTCGGACAGAGTCTCTAAGCCACACCCTGACTCACAATGCTCACAAAAACGGTAAACTGTGGCACAATAACAAGCATACAGAGAAAATAAACCACTAGCTGTTAATCTGCCAGGTGGCAGAGGTCTAGCCGGAAGGATATAGGCTTCGGATACCCTGGCTGAGCCACCTGCTCTAGCCTAGGGACGTTCCCAAGTCTGTGCGCCAAATTACTCTAATTGAAAGGGTGCTCTCTTGAGAGACTCAGATCCCAAGTATCTGACTCTCTCCTGGCGACCCTAAAACAAAAGCAAGACGTGCTAGCGCAGTGCTGAGTGGACTAAGCAAGGGCCCTCACACAACACAACACTAGACACACAGGGACACAGACAAGAAAATGCCCCCAGACTCCCACGGGTATCCTAGTAAAGTCGTGCGGGTCCACAGGACTCGCACCAGCAGACTTTACTTAAAGGATCGCAAAAAGCCTCCCCTCCGGTCTAGCCCCTGCTAACCTGCCACAAGAACACACCAGCAAGCATGAAACCACCAAATATGAGACAACAAAAAAGCTTCCTAGGTCTCATTAACAATTACGTCTCTGCATAAGGCCCAAAATCCTATCTAGTTATCTGAGAGCTCGTCGTTAATACAATAATAGATATAAGGTCGATCAAGGGGATGGGATAATTAAATAGATTGGTGAAGTAGTGGAAAGAAGGTATACAAAGTAAGAGAGAAAATTTCTAAGTGGGGTTGAGAGGGATAGATATCAAGGGGGTCCGAAGGGTACGACAGTGAGGTGAGCTCTGAGTCTTGAATCTGTCTGGACCCCGCACTAGGCATGCAGAATACATCCCATGCTTGGCAACACTCAACACAGTTGCCGGGTCAAAATCCTCTACCCCGTGCGTGAGTCGAAACTAAGCCTAACGTTGCCATTAAATGCATTTGGCAACATCAGGCTCGTCCCAAGCTAGACTCTCCGCGCGAAGCAACGTCCCCCAGCCGGTCTCTCTCTCCCGCTCGTCTCCTCCCACTCTCACTAGACTTACATCTTATATATTATAATGAAACAATCAACTATCGAGAATAAAATATACTAAGATGCGTTGGTTAAGAATAAGAGCAGCTACAAGCTGTGAAACAACACAAGAATATCCCAGACATTAGTTACATTGTCGTAGGATATATACAAAGGAGTACAAAGGAGTACAAAGGAAAATCAAGCAACAACAGATCTAGTGACCCTTCTAGGCTGCTTGTCCTCCAAAACACTGAGGATCAAGTGTCCAAACAGTGGTTTAGAGTGGGTAAGGGAACATAATTATACTAAGGAAAAGCCGGCCGGCTGGCTGCCACCAGCCGGTTTCTAAACGGCTGGGCAGCCGACGCGCGCGCATGCCCGCACGTGGCTACTATGCAGAAGCGTCACATAGCTCATTAACACATTGAAAGCAGAGCTGGTGAGCAAAATCATAAAGTATACTAATTGATTTAATTTATATTTAATTGTATTAAAATAAATTACTATAAATAAACACAATATTATCATAATATAATCATAGAAAATATATATGATTATTATGATTCAGCTACTAAATTATTTCATTAACAAATAAAAATAAGATAGGGCTACCTGAGCTTAACGGCGTTGAACATACAGGAATGAGAGGTTCAAGTGCCGACACGACAGAGACTGGGGGAAAACTACCCCGCCCCCGGGAACTACCTGGTCACCTGGTGCAACACTGGTAATCCGCCCTGGAAAGAGAATTTTCCGGTGATTTATGCTCATAGGGTTACACCCAAAAAACGGTACAAAATATGTGCCTCAAAACCGCCGGTCAATGAACCGTAGCACTCCACCACTACTTTTCGATGTCCTTTAGTATCCTATTAAAGATTTCAGCATATCTTTACCTGTCCAGAAGATTTAAGCATATCTTCTGAATCCTCATAAAGATGAAGCATATCTTTATTAAAGATGAAGTCTTTCAAGTATCCCCTTACACTTGAAACACTAGTAAGATTCCGGCATATTTTTATCCCATAAAAAGTCTAAGCCTATCTTAATCTCTAATCTGGCGTCACCCCGAAGCCCTCATAGATCGCCGTCTTGAAGGCCGTGATACCCTATTGTATCAATCAATTGTTTGGCAAATTATCGCGAATTGCAAATCAGTTAATATAACCACCCGAAGGTACAACCGCCGGGTTTTATATGCAATGTCAAACCAATTGTACCTGCCCCAGACCTCTTTGTAAAAAGGTCGCCGGGAGGGAAAGACTAAACAAACAAACGTCATTGTTTCAATGGCTTATTAAAGATTTCAGCTTATCTTTTATCTGTCCAAAAGAATTAAGCATAACATCTTAATCCTCATCAAGATGAAGCATATCTTTAGTAAAGAGGAAGTCTTTCAAGTAACCCTTTACACTTGAAACACTAGTAAGATTCAGGCATCTCTTTATCCCATAAAAAGTCTAAGCCTATCTTAATCTCTAATCCGGCTTCTCCCAGAAGCCCTCATAGATCGCCGTATTGAAGGCCGTGATACCCTATTGTATCAATCAATTGTTTGGCAAATTATCTCGAATCGCAAATCCGTTAATGTAACCACCCGAAGGTACAACCGCCGGGTTTTATATACAAGGACCCCAATGGAAATACGCCTAACGGCCTTATTGGGCTATCCTTAGTTGGAATTATGCAAGGCTGGTACATGTCATATTTATAACATACTATGTGGTACCAACTCTGTAAATTGCTAACTGAATAAATATTATTATTATTATTATTATTATTATTATTATTATTATTATTATTATTATAATTAATGTCAAACCAATTATACCTGCCCCAGACCTCTTTGTAAAAAGGTCGCCGGGAGGTAAAGACCAAACAAACAGACAGCATTGTTTCAATGGCTTTGAAAAGCAGAGAAAACCAAGGCCAACAGGTGTCAGCCTGATCACCTAGAAAACTGAGTGGAGCCCCCCTCGACGGGAATAATTATTATGTAACTCAGGAAGCCTGATCCCAGGCTCGACCATAGAAAACGCAGTTTCTGATGAGCCCTCAAGCGACCAAACTCGTCGGGGTAACTTACCTATTTTAGCCATCCTGACTAAAACTCGGTAAACAAAAACGGTGTTCTCGGAGCAACGAGAAAAACGCCGGAAAGGTAACCCACACTAAACTATACATTACAGGAGGGCGTAATGCATAAAGCAATGAATAACACAGGAAGCCTGCTCCTAGGCTCGACCACAGAAAACGCAGTTTCTTATGAAACCTCAAGCGACCAAACTCGTCAGGGTAACCTACCTATTTTGAGCCATCCTGACTAAAACTTGGTAAACAAAAACGGCGTTCTCGGAGCAACGAGAAAAAACGCCGGAAAGGTAACCTACACCAAAATTACTCCAGGTTCTGCATAGACCCGCCGGGACCCAGCTCTGGAAAAAAAGAAAATTTCCAGGAATTAAGGCTCATAAGGTTAACCCAAACATGTTCGCACACAAGTGTTAAATAACCTGCCGGGTAACGAGACGTAATACTCAACGACGACAGCTCGCTACGCGGTGGGGTTTCCCAAGTAAAAGATTTCAGAATATCATAATGTGTCCAAAAGATTTATGAATACCCTCTGACATAATATATAAAGACCAGCATGGCGTTTATAACTGATGAAGTCTTTCCGGTGGTGTTTGTTTCAAGATTCAATTTTGAAAACAAAAAATAAATAAAAAAGATGCCGGCCCCCGAATTATCTCGTAGATCAAAAACTGGGAAGCCTGACAAATATACGAGATCTAACTTCTCCCGAAGTATCTTTTTAGATCACCGTATGTTGAAGGCGGCGATACAAAACGTATCCCTCAATTGTCTGATTAACTAACTGAATCGTAAATTCGTTATTCCCATCCCTCCAAGGAGCACCTGCCGGGTGTGAATATTATTTTTTTTTTAAAAACATTAACCCCAATTGTGCCCTAAAGCGTCGTATGTTGAAGGAGGCGATACACAATGCATCCCTCAATTGTCTGGTCAACTAAACTGAATTTTGCAAATTCGGGCATCCCACCCTTCCAGGTTGCACCCGCCGGGTGATTTAAAGTTTAAAAGTTAACCCCAAATGGTCCTAACCCCACTTCTTTGTAAAAGATCGCCGGGGAGGAAATACAAAGATCGCGAATTGCAAATCAGTCAATATAACCACCCAAAGGTACAACCGCCGGGTTTTATATGCAATGTCAAACCAATTGTACCTGCCCCAGACCTCTTTGTAAAAAGGTCGCCGGGAGGGAAAGACTAAACAAACAAACGGCATTGTTTCAATGGCTTATTAAATTTCAGCATATCTTTCACCTGTCCAAAAGAATTAAGAATAACTTCTTAATCCTCATAAAGATGAAGCATATCTTTATTAAAGATGAAGTCTTTCAAGTATCCCTTTACACTGGAGACACTAGTAAGATTCAGGCATCTTTTTATCCCATAAAAAGTCTAAGCCTATCTTAATCTCTAATCCGGCTTCTCCCAGAAGCCCTCATAGATCGCCGTCTTGAAGGCCGTGATACCCTATTGTATCAATCAATTGTTTGGCAAATTATCTCGAATCGCAAATCCGTTAATATAACCACTTCGAAGGTACAACCGCCGGGTTTAATATGCAATGTTAAACCAATTATACCTGCCCCAGACCTCTTTGTAAAAAGGTCGCCGGGAGGTAAAGACCAAACAAACAGACAGCATTGTTTCAATGGCTTTGAAAATCAGAGAAAACCAAGTCCAACAGGTGTAAGCCTGATCACCTAGAAAACTGTGTGGAGCCCCCCTCGACGGGAATAAACCAGGAAGCCTGATCCCAGGCTCGACCATAGAAAACGCAGTTTCTGATGAGCCCTCAAGCGACCAAACTCGTCAGGGTAACTTACCTATTTTAGCCATCCTGACTAAAACTTGGTAAACAAAAACGGTGTCCTCGGAGCAACGAGAAAAACGCCGGAAAGGTAACCCACACTAAACTATACATTACAGGAGGGCGTAATGCATAAAGCAATGAATAACACAGGAGGCCTGATCCCAGGCTCAACCACAGAAAACGCATTTTTTTATGAGCCCTCAAGCGACCAAACTCGTCGGGGTAACTTACCTATTTTGAGCCATCCTGACTAAAACTCGGTAAACAAAAACGGTGTTCTCGGAGCAACGAGAAAAAACGCCGGAAAGGTAACCCACACCAAACGAGACATTTTAACACATTTTATACAAAGGGTGTGCGCAAAAATAGGGATACTTGAACAGGAGGGCGTAATGCATAAAGCAAAAACCGGGGCAAAGGTAGCCATGACAGAGACTGGTGGGATACTTACTCCAGGTTCTGCATAGACCCGCCGGGACCCAGCTCTGGAAAAAAAGAAAATTTCCAGGAATTAATGCTCATAAGGTTAACCCAAACATGTTCGCACACAAGTGTTAAATAACCCGCCGGGTAACGAGACGTAATACTCAACGACTACAGCTCGCTACGCGGTGGGGTTTCCTAAGTAAAAGATTTCAGAATATCTTAATTTGTCCAAAAGATTTATGAATACCCTCTGACATAATATATAAAGACCAGCATAGCATTTATAACTGATTAAGTCTTTCTGGTGGTGTTTGTTTCAAGATTCAATTTTGGAAAACAAATAAATAAAAAAGATGCCGGCCCCCGAATTATCTCGTAGATAAAAAACTGGGAAGCCTGACAAATATACGAGATCTAACTTCTCCCGAAGTATCTTTTTAGATCGCCGTATGTTGAAGGCGGCGATACAAAACGTATCCCTCAATTGTCTGGTTAACTAACTGAATTGTAAATTCGTTATTCCCACCCTTCCAGGGAGCACCCGCCGGGTGTGAATATTAGTTTAAAAAACGTTAACCCCAATTGCGCCGTAAGCTGAAGGCGGCGATACAAAACGTATCCCTCAATTGTCTGGGTAACTAACTGAATTGTAAATTCGTGATTCCCACCCTTCCAGGGAGCACCCGCCGGGTGTGAATATTAGTTTAAAAAACGTTAACCCCAATTGTGCCTTAAATTGCCGTATGTTGAAGGAGGCGATACACAATGCATCCCTCAATTGTCTGGTCAACTAAACTGAATTTTGTAAATTCGGTCATCCCACCCTACCAGGTTGCACCCGCCGGGTGATTTAAAGTTTAAAAGTTAACCCCAATTGTTCCTAACCCCACATCTTTGTAAAAGATCGCCGGGGAGGAAATACAACAACAGCATAGTTTTATATTGGCTTTGCAAAACCGAAAAAACTACAAACAACACGTGTCCGTATGAACACTGTTAGATGGGTACAGCCAACCCGCCGGGAATCAGAAGGAGCCTGAAACAGGCACCCCAGAGACGCAGTCCTGGGGAGCCACAGACACCCACTCGCCGGGGAAACAAGCCTGTTTTTAAACCACGCATGGCCAAAACTCGTTAACCAGCCGGGTTTTTTCATGGTGTAACCGAGAAAAACCCGCCGGAAATAACCCACCCCGTCCAGATACCATCTGAACGCAACACAGGACCGAGGCATAGCCAAAACACAACTAACGCCGGGCCCAACATAGTCCGTGGAATTAGCCAATACACAACTAACTCAGGACACATAAATAGTCCGTGGAATTAGCCAATACACAACTAAACCAGGACACACATCACACAGCAGTACATATTTAGAAAATAAATCAATAACACTTGTATATGTGGTAAAGCTACGAGAGGCTGGTTAGGCCTAGGCCATTTACACTGAGAGCAATCCAGCTAGCTCTCACAAACACCTCCTCCTCCTATCCACTTCACTACACTAAACATGCACACCACACTTCATTCCTCCACACCAAAATTAAAAAAACACAAAATGATGAATTTTAGCCCAGCCTCGGAGTCCCTAAGGGGGGGGACCATAAATGCCCCCTCACCCGACCGACCATCCCCTGATGACCCCACACAATTACCTGGTCCTCGGCCTGTTACTCTTTCTATTAATTTCTGCAACATTCGCGGACTTTCCTCTAACTTTCACTCTGTTGAGCACCATCTCTCCTCCTACAAACCTGATCTTCTCTTCCTCACCGAAACCCAGGTGTCTGTAGCAACATCCAGCAACCCCTTCTCTGTATCCTCCTACTTTCTCTATCCTAGTTTCAAAGCCAATGGCGGATGTTGTGCATATGTGCACAACAAACTCACTTGCTCTCTTGTTCCCGATTTCGACTCCTCTGAATTCTCAACTTTATGGCTCAAACTTTCCTGTCATTCTCTTACTAAATATTTCTGTGCTGTCTATCTTTCCCCTAACTCTACCAACTTTCCTAAATTCTTTGACTATCTAAACTCTACAGTGGAACACATTCTATCCATTTCTCCTTTCTCAGAAATCTCCATCTTAGGAGATTTCAACGTTCACCACCGCCAATGGCTCTCCTCTCACACTACTGATCCACCTGGTGAACAAGCCTACGTCTTTTCTATCCTAAATGACCTAGAGCAGTTAGTTCAGCAACCCACCCGTATCCCGGATCGCATCGGAGATCAGCCCAACATTCTTGACCTGTTTCTAACTTCTAACCCTTCTTCTTATACTGTCGATCTTTTCTCTCCTTTGGGCTCCTCCGACCATAAACTTATCTCTGTCACCTGTCCTATCTCTCCAGTACAGCCACCCGTTCCTCCTAGCCGGCGGCGCTTGTGGCACTTTGGCGCTGCCGACTGGGAAGCTCTTCGGCAGTACTTCTTTGATTTCCCATGGAATGATTTCTGCTTCCATGGCCGAGGACCCTCGGAGAGTGCTGAACGCATTACCGAGGTAATCCTATTGGGCATGGAAGCATACATTCCATTCTCTTTCTCTCAGACTAATGCTAAAAAATCTTGGTTTACTCACGCCTGTTCTACTGCTGTCCGCAATAAGGAGGAAGCATTCATACGGTACCGACGCCTTAAAACTCAAGACTCTCATTCTTCATATGTTTCTGCCCGGAATCAAGCCAAATCTGTTCTTCGACTTGCCAAACACTCTTTCATCAATAATAAATGCACTGAACTATCCAACTCTAGCTCTTCCCAAGCTTTCTGGCATCTTGCCAAAAACCTCTCCAACAATTTCTCTTCCTCGTCTTTCCCTCCCCTTTCCCACTCTGATGGCAGAACCATCACTTCTTCCTCTGACAAAGCTAAACTCTTCGCTCAAACTTTTGCTAGAAACTCCACCTTGGATGATTCCGGTGCTATTCCTCCCTCTCCGCCCTCCTCTCTCTTACTTATGCCTAATATCCTTATCTCTTCTAAAGATGTACTTTCTACCCTCTCTGGGCTTAACACTAATAAGGCGTACGGTCCGGACGGTGTTCCTCCTGTTGTTCTCAAAAACTGTGCTTCCGTGCCGACTCCCTGCCTAGGCAAACTCTTTCGTCTGTCTATCCTCTAACGTCTTCCCTTCATGCTGGAAGTTTGCTCACATTCAACCTGTCCCAAAGAAGGGTGACCGCTCTCAACCCTCCAACTATCGTCCAATTGCTCTTATCTCTTGTCTTTCTAAAGTTTTTGAAACTATTCTTGCTTCCAAATTTCTTAAGCATTTCTCTTCTCATAATCTGCTCTCAGATCGCCAGTATGGCTTCCTTAACCCGGGAGCTGCGGGAAGACTCTTAAGAGTTCCCCCGGCAGACTGCGGGAAGACTCTCCTGAGTAAGTAAAATTAAAAATCAATTTTTGACATCGAAAAAAAAATATTGTTTTTATTTTTATTTTTTTATTTTTTTATTTTTGTTTGGCCCCTGGGCCATGCAAAATCTCAGTCCTCTACCTCCCCTCCTTCCCCACTTTCCTCCTATCCCTCAGTTATCACCTATTTTCCCTATTATTCCCTTATTCTGAGGTATATTTTCGTGCTAACATTAGCGAGTTGCAAGCAGGGTGTTGTCATCACTGATGCAAAGCGAGTGCAAGAGAGAGAGAGAGAGAGTATCGATCGACTGTGTCTCAGTGGCCTTGGGGGAAATTGGCGGGAAAGGAGTTTGCCTCACCCATAACTCGCGGGCTATATCTCCGATTTTGACCATCCAAACGCTGTTTTCACTCGTTTTATTGTTGTTTCAGGTTAATACCTTTATAATCAACCCATAATAGGCGCATATGGATAATTATTAATGCTATTAATGGTACAATGAATATTTTAGTGACGGAAACACCTCAAATACGTCAGCACAGGGGGAGGTTTTCAATTACCCCCGTGCGCACTTCAGAGGTTAAGGGTCGCTCTACTGGTGATCTTCTTTCATATCTTACTAACTCTTGGTCATCCTCTTTTCGGGACTTCGGTGAGACTTTTTCTATTGCACTAGACATATCGAAAGCCTTTGATAGAGTCTGGCATAAATCTTTAATTTCTAAACTACCCTCCTTCGGTTTCTATCCCTCCATCTGTGCCTTTGTCTCTAATTTCCTTTCCGGCCGTTCCGTAGCTGCGGTTGTGGACGGCCATTGTTCACTTCCTCACCCTATAAACTCCGGTGTTCCTCAGGGCTCTGTCCTATCTCCTATTCTCTTTCTAATTTTTATAAATGATCTCCTTAACTGTACCTTAATTCCCATCCATTCATACGCAGACGACTCAACCTTACACTACTCCATTAGTTTTTCAGAACGCCCCACCCAGCAATCCCTCAACGACAAACGTAATGAAGCCATAGAACTCTTAAATTCTGATCTAAATACTATTTCCAATTGGGGCAGAGAAAACCTTGTTAACTTTAATGCTTCCAAAACCCAATTTCTCCATCTATCTACCCGTCAGGATCTCCCAGCGGACTATCCCTTATTCTTCAACAATACAAAAATCAACCCTTCATCTTCTCTCAATATTCTTGGTGTCTCTTTTTCTTCTGCTCTCATTTGGAAGGACCATATTACCAGTCTTGCTAAGGCAGCCTCCCAGAAGCTGGGTGTGCTCAACCGCCTTAGGGGGTTCTTTTCCCCTGCACAGCTTCTTGCTCTGTACAGGGGCATAGTGCGCCCTTGTATTGAGTATTGTTCACATGTGTGGGGAGGTTCCTCTCACACCGCTCTCCTAGACAAAGTTGAAAGGAAGGCCTTTCGTATCATTAACTCCCGTCCACTCACCAACTCTCTGCAATCTCTCTCTCTCCGCCGCAATGTTGCATCTCTCTCGCTATTCTATCGCTACTATAATAATCAGTGTTCCTCTGAGCTATCCCAGTGCATACCACCTCCTTTACGTAGGGCACGTGGTACCCGTCTTGCAACTCAATCCCACCCCTACTCTGTGCAACTCTCCAACCCAAGAGTGAAACATTACTCTCAAACTTTCTTCTACTCAACATCTGAGCTCTGGAACTCTCTCCCAGAATCAGTCTTTCCCTCTTCCTATGACTTAAATTGCTTCAAACTCTGTGTGTCCAGGCATTTTGGCTCGAACGTCCCTTGATTTTGGCCCTGTCACTCTTTCAACTATGGGGGAGGCACTCGCTATAGGCAGTTATGCCTTTTGCCTCCCTCAATCACATAGAAAAAAAAAAAAAAAAAGGCAGACGGATAATATTTACATGTCGGAATATAAACAAAAAGCACTGAATTATATCACAACAGGAACCACCGCCAACACACCACTGTAGCAAATACTTCCGGCAAAGGGAAGAACTGACTCGGGACCCAGAAAAAACTTCACTAAGTGAAGAAAAATACGCTGGGAACGTCAGCAAAAATACGCTACCTCATCAGAAAGATAAAAGGAAGCAATAACGCGTAATGAAAGCCGCCTGCATCACAAAGCTAGCTAACTGTGACAAAGTTCACCTGTCCACAACCGGACCATGAGGATACATCCGAAATAGATGCCCCAAACACACGACCCAAAATACACTGCACTGCGGGCAACCAGCCCAGGACACTCCTGCTACGCATATCCTAACCTTACTCGATACATCCCGGAGTAAACAAATGAGAAAAAACTCACTAGGGACGCAGCAAATGTGGAACCAGCGGAGCGTGGAGAGACACGTCTGGGCCGGTTGACCGCAGAGCAGAGAAGGAAGAATGACGCCTGAATCAGCGTCTGGTCAAAGATCCACACAAGTACATCCACGATATGATGGAAAGCTTATTGGATAGTTATTCTTATTTTCTTTTTGTTTTTTATTTTTTACGAAGTGTTTTCGTAGTGAGAACCCAATTCATAATGACTGAAGCCATGAGTGAGGTCGCGTGCGCTCATGATGAAGGCTCCTCAGATTTTAAATGCTCTGCGCGGTAGATTCAAACTACGGCGGATTAGTGTTTGAAGAGGATGCCTTATGTAATAGGCATGTTCGTCAATGATGGAGGGGCCACTAATAAATATACATTTTGGTATAATAATATAGGTCATAGTGAAATATATGGCTGCACACGTATAGTTAGTAGACAGAACAAAAAAAAAGGCGTGAGGCTTACAGGTATATAGTTGCTAAAATTGGAGAAAGAAAAGATAGGTGTCTTCCTTCCTGTTGTGTTGTCATTACTCACCTGTAATATGAGGATACCAGTGTTGGTTATATCATACAGAAGCCGTCACTTTATCTGCCATATACAGTATGTTATTCATGTAGGCCATATTATCCCTAACTCGTCGCAAACTTGTCAATAGAGGGGATAAATGATACTGTGAGGCAAACTACATCTTTACTGTAGAAAGGCGGGAACAGAGCACAGAGTATAAACAATAAACTGTTGATGCAAAACATTTATCATAATAGTATTGGATTCCGTATAAAGGATTCGACAGCTATAAATAAGGGATTCAATTCTTCTTGTAAGGTGTCGGATCCTTACCTTCAGTTACTTATAGTTTACATCAGTTTTCTTTGAAGGTATACTAATGGTATACTAATACATTACATTCCTTCCCCCTGTGAGAAAAGTAAAAGCACACATGCAGTAGGGTACTCTCATAATAATAATGATGATTTTGTAGAATTATAACATAACATATCTACATTTTTAAATCTTAAAACTTAAGTACTTTAACTTAACCTACAGATCCAGCTTTTCTCTTGGAACACCTCGGTTTTGCCTGTTAGGTAGTACCCTACGAGTTGCTGGAATCTCTGTGTCTTGGTTAGTGTTATCTGGGATCTCTGTGTCTTTGTTAGTGTGATCTGTTTCTTCACTTGTCTGTCCATCCACATGTGTGTTATTAGATTCTGAGTGTCGTGTGAGCTGCTGATCAATGTTAACTGTGTGTGGCTGTACTGGTACTGGTGTGGATATGATTGGTTGGTCAGAATTAACTGTGTCTGGTAGTAGTTGATCAATGTGACGTCTCATAATCCTTCCTTCCACTTCTACCTCATAGTTCATGTTACCTATCTGTCTTGTGATCTTACCTGGAGACCACTTGTGTGCTGTGTTATACATCATAACTTTGACCGGACATGAAGGAGTGAAATTTCTAACTTTACCCTGTTGTTCTAATTGTGTCCACTGTTGGTTGTGGAGATGTATCTGAGTGTTTGGCATCATCAAATCCATTCTATTCCTGACTCTCCTTCCCATCAGCAAATTTGAAGGTGTTTGTCCAGTAGTGGCATGTTCAGTAGTGCGATAGGTTAGCAGAAATTTACTGATGCAAGTGATTACATTGGAAGGTATAGCTCCCCGGCACTTCATGTTGCGTTTAAAACTCTGAACAAACCTCTCTGCCTCTCCATTAGTTGCTGGGTGGTAAGGAGCGGACCTAGTATGTTGAATGCCATTCACCTTTAGGAAATCAAGAAATTCCACAGAACAGAACTGAGGGCCATTATCTGACACAATGCGCTCAGGTAATCCATGCGTGGCAAACACTGGCATTAAAGCCTTTATTGTCGCTTGTGAAGTAGTTGACTGCATTGGAATTATCTCTGGCTATTTACTATATGAATCCACTATGATCAGATATGTATGACCTAAAAATGGGCCGGCAAAATCAATGTGCAAACGTTGCCATGGATGTCTAGGCAATTCCCATGGATGCATGCGTGCTGGCCTGGGGTCGTTTTGTTGTGCTGAGCAACTAGGGCATCCCCTCACATGTTTCTCAACATCTTTGTCCATCCCAGGCCACTACACATAACTCCTGGCAATTGATTTAGACCTTACTATGCCTTGATGATCTGCATGGATTTCCTTGAGAACCTGGTTTTGTATAGATTTTGGAATCACTACTCTGGCACCTCTAAGAATACAACCTTGCTCTGTGGTAAGCTCGGACCACACTGACAGATATGAATGGCAGTCTCCCTGATCTGACATTAAATTACGACTTGAAGTTAAAGCTTGTAGAACTTTTGATAGTACTGGGTCTTGTTTTGTGTGTTTAGCTATGGTCTGTGCTGTGATAGGAAGGTTGTAACTCTCAATTAGAAGTATAGTACTGTCATGGTCAGATGGAGCTTTATCCACTGGAAAACGTGACAAGGCATCAGCATTTCCCATCTTACCGGTTGGCCTATACTCTATATCATATGAGTATGCGGCTAGTGTGATAGCCCATCGTTGGAGTCGGGCGGCTACTAGACTGGGTAAGCCCGCCTTAGGTCCAAAAATGGCCAATAAAGGTTGATGCTCAGTAACTAGTGTGAATCGTGTTCTTCCATACAAATACATGTGGAACTTTTTTACACCATACACTAGAGCTAATGCTTCCTTCTCAATCTGGGAGTAGTTTCTTTCAGCTTTGTTTAGAACACGGGAAGCAAATGCAATGGGTCTTTCTACACCATCTGGCATGACATGAGCAAGTACTGCACCAATACCTATTGATGAAGCATCACACACCAACTTCACTGGCAAGTCAGGTTGAAAATTAGTAAGGAATCTAGAAGATGTAATCTCTGACTTTATCTGCTCTACTGCAGTTGCACAAGAATCTGTCCAGTTCCACTGGGTATTCTTTTGTGTGAGCTGATACAGTGGACTAGCTATAGTGGCTAAATTAGGAATGAACCTACCATAGAAAGTTACTAAACCTAAGAATGATTGTAACTCACCCACATTCTCAGGCACCTTGGCATCTCTGATTGCTGTAACTTTCTCACTAGTCTTGTGGATACCCTTGTCATCAATTCTGAATCCTAAATATTCTAAGGATGATACTTGAAACTGACATTTATCTTGGCGGATCCTCAGTCCATTGTCTCTGATTCTCTCTAAAACTACCTTTAGTCTCGCCTGATGTTCTGCTATATCTTTACCTGCTACTAATATGTCATCAACAAAACAAAATGTACCTGAGAGACCATGGAAAATTCTGTCCATTGTCTGTTGCCAAAGTGCTGG